>SJYQ01001032.1:862996-909867 GCA_006410935.1 Redunca redunca
TGGGCTTTTGTTTGCTGGAAGATTTCTGATAACAGTTTCAATTTCCGTGCTTGTGATGGGTCTGTTAAGGTTTTCTATTTCTTCCTGGTTCAGTTTTGGAAAGTTGTACTTTTCTAAAAATTTGTCCATTTCTTCCACGTTGTCCATTTTATTGGCATATAATTGCTGATAGTAGTCTCTTATGATCCTTTGTATTTCTGAGTTGTCTGTTGTGATCTCTCCATTTTCATTTCTAATTTTATTGATTTGATTTTTCTCTCTTTGTTTCTTGATAAGTCTGGCTAATGGTTTGTCAATTTTATTTATCCTTTCAAAGAACCAGCTTTTGGCTTTGTTGATTTTTGCTATGGTCTCTTTTGTTTCTTTACCATTTATTTCTGCCCTAATTTTTATGATTTGCTATAAACATTCTTGTGCAGGTTTTTGTGTGAACACATTTTCAACTCCATGAGTGATATGAAATATATACATAAAGGTACATAATCAAGTACATTGTTGCTATTAGAATTTTTAACAAACTGCTATATGTTAGGTTAATAAAGAGAATACAAAGTCTTTATTTTACTTTCACTTATTCCTTTATTTGACTTCCCTCATAGCTCAGTTGGTAAAGAATCCACCTGCAATGCAGGAGACCCTGGTTCGATTCCTGGGTTGGGAAGGTCCCCTGGAGAAGGGATAAGCTACCCACTCCAGTATTCTTGGGCTTCCCCTGTGGCTCAGCTGGTAAAGAATCCACCTGCAATGCAGGAGACTTGGGTTCTATCCCTGAGTTGGGAAGATCCCCTAGAGAAGGGAAAGGCTACCCACTCCAGTATTCTGGCCTGGAGAATTCCATAGTCCATGGGGTCACAAAGAGTCAGACACGACTGAGAAAGTTTCACTTTCATCCCTTTATTGACGCTTTACTTTTTTAAGGTAGATATGAGATTCTGACCTATATTATTTTCCATTTTCCTAACGAATGTCTGTTAACGTTTCTTGCAAAACAGGCCTGCATTTATGCATACTAAGTCGCTTCAACTGTATCTGACTCATTGTGACCCTCTGGACTGTAGCCCACCAGGCTCCTCTGGCCATGGGATTCTCTGGGCAAGAATATTGGAATGGGTTGTCATGTCCATCTCCAAGGGACCTTCCTGACCCAGGGATCAAACCCACATCTCTTACATCTCCTGCACTGGCAGGCAAATTCTTTACCACTATCGCCTCCTGGGAAGCCTAAGACAGGTCTACTGGTAACAAATTCCCTCACTTTTGTTTGCCTGAGAAAGGCTTTATTTCTGCTTCACTTTTGAAGAAAAATTTCACAGGGTAGAGAATTCTAGGTTAATGGGTTTTCCTCTCTCAATACATTAAATATTTTACTATTCTGAAAAGCCAGATGGAATTCTTTTCTTTGTTTCTCTAAAGTTTTTTCCTCCACTGTGGATTCTTTTAGGATTTTTTCTTTGTCTTGAATTTTCATACTTTGTAACTGATACACTGAAGTGTAGCTTTTTGGCAGTTACCCTGCTTGGTGTCCTCTTAGTGTCCTGGCAAGAGATGCTAAGAGTTCTGTGGTTTGGTATCTGACATTAATTTGGAGGACATTCTCAGTCATCATGATTTAAGATATTTCTTCTATTCCTTTCTCTCGTTCTCCTCCTTTCTACCGCTCGCATCATGCATATGTGGCCCCTTTTATAGTCGTCCCACATTCCTCAGATGTTCGGTTCTTTTTTCAGTCTTTCTTCTCTTTGCTTTTCTACTTTCAGGGATTCTATTGATATCAGCTCTAGGTCAGAGACGCTTTTCTCAGACATGTCCAGTCTACTAACAAATTCATTTTTTTTGTTGTATTACAGTTTTAATTTACAGCATTTCTTTTCAGTCCTTAATTAGGATTTCCATCTCTCTTCTTTCCTTGTCCATTTGTCTTGCTTATTGCACACTTTATCCATTGGACCTCTTTGTGTATTAGTCATAGTTATTTCTAAATGAACAGTCTGAAAATTCCAACATCCTTGCCAAATCTGGTTCTAATGCTTGCTTTCTGTCTTCAACTTGTGGTTTTTACTTTTTGGTATACCTTGTAATTTTCTCTTTTCCTTCCAGTTTTATTGAAATGATAGCTCAGTTGGTAAACAATTTGCCTGCAATGCAGGATACCCTGCTCAATTCCTGGGTTGGGGAGAGCTGCTGGAGAAGGGATAGGTTATTCACTCCAGTATTCTTGGGCTTCCCTGGTCCTCAGCTGGTAAAGAATCTTTTTGCAATGCGGGAGACCTGGGTTTGATCCCTGGATTGGAACGATTCCCTGGAGAGGGGAAAGGCTACCCATTCCAGTATTCTGGCCTGGAGAATTCCATGGACTGTATAGTCCATGGGGTCATAAAGAGCTGGACACGACTGAGCGACTTTCACTCACTGCGTAAGTTAAAGCTGTGCTGCGTAATGGTTTGACTTATGCATGTCATGAAATGATCACCACAGTAAGTTTAGCCAACATCCATCATCTCATATGTGTGGTGAGCTTACTCACTTAGTCGTGTCTGACACTTGTGTGACCCCATGGACTGTAGCCTACCAGGTTCCTCTGTAAATGGGGATTCTCCAGGCAAGAATACTGGAGTGGGTTGCCATGCTCTCCTCCAGGGGGATCTTCCCAACCCAGGGATCGAATTCAAGTCTCCCACATTGCAGATGGACTCTTTACTATCTGAGCGACCAGGGAAGCCCCATTATCTCACATAGATACAAATTAAAGAAAAAAATATTTTTCCTTAATATTTACTCTTTTAACAGTTTTCATGTATAACACACATAAGTGTTAATTATATTAATCATGTTGTACTTTACATCTCTAGTACTTATTTGTCTTATAACTGGAAAGTTTTAGCTTTTGATGACTTTCATCCAATTCTCTCCTGCTGGTAACCACAAATCTGATTTCTTTTTCTCTAAGTTTTTTTGTATGTTGAAGTATAATTGACCTACAACATTATCTTGTTTTAAGTTCATGACATAGAATTGTTTATTTCTATATATTACAAAATTATCACCTTGATTAGTCTGGTTATCATCTATCACCATCCAAAGATATTACATTATTATTAACTATATTGTTCACACTGCACTTTTCATCTTTGAGGCTCATTTATTTTGTAACTGAAAGTTTTGCCTCTTAATTTCCCTTACTTATTTCATTCAACTCTCTGCCCACTTTCCTTCAGACAATCAAGTCGTTATTCTCTGTATCTATGATTCTGTTTCTTTTTTGTCATATTTGTTCATTTACTTTGTTTTTTAAATTATATATACAAGAGAATTCATATAGTATTTGTCTTTCTCTGTATGACTTATTTCACTTAGCATAATATTCTGTATGTTTCATATCACAAATGGCAAAAGTTTCATTCTTTTTTATGACTGAGTAATATCCATACATATATACCACATATTCCTTAACCATTCATCTATTGAAAGTATTTGGTTGCTTCCATATCTTGGCTGAATCTCCAATATTTGGCCACCTGATGTGAAGAACTGACTCATTGGAAAAGACCCTGATGCTTGGAAAGATTGAAGGCAAGAGGAGAAAGGGATGACAGAGGATGAGATGGTTGGATGGCATCATCAACTCAATGGACATGAGTTTGAACAAGCTCTGGGAGTTGGTGATGGACAGGGAAGCCAGGCATGTTGCAGTCCATGGGGTCACAGAGAGTCAGACATGACTGAGCAACAGAACTGAGCTGATATCCTGGCTAATGTAAATAATGCTTCAGTGAACACAGAGGTGTTTACATTATTCAAGCTAGAGTTCTTGTTTTCTTCAGATAAACACCCAGGAGCAGGTTAGCTGGATCATATGGCAGTTTTATTTTACCTTTTTTTGAGACCTTCATGCTGTCTTCCATAGTAGTTGTACAGATTTACATTCCTATGAATAGTGCACAAGGGTCCATTTCCTACACATCTTTGCCAACACTTGAGAGCTGCTGTCTTTTGGAATATAGTCACCCAGATATGTGGTCCAAAATGTGCTTGATATGACTTCAACCTTCCTCTACTTAACAAGGAATAGAGAAGTCAGAATTATGTTTAAGTCTCAGTTAAACTTGAACTGACAGAAGTTCATAACATTGTACAGAGTCAGTAACCAAAACCATCCCAAAGAAAAAGAAATTCAAGAAGGCAAAATGGTCATCTGAGGAGACATTACAAAGACCTGAGAAAAGAAGAGAAGCAAAAGACAGAGGAGAAAGGGAAAGATAAACCCAAATGAATGCAGAGTTCCAAAGAACAGAGGAGCAAAAAGGAAACCCTCTTAGTTAACAATGCAAATAGAGGAAAATAATAGAAAGGGAAAGACTAGAGATCTCTTCAAGAAAATTAGAGATATCAAGGAAACATTTCATGCAAAGATGAGCACAAAAATGGACAGAAACAGCAAGGACCTAACAGAAGCAGAAGAGATTAAGAAGAGGTGACAAACATACACAGAACTGTGCAAAAGAGGTCTTAATGACCCAGATGACCACAATGGTGTGCTTACTCACCTATAGCCAGACATCCTAGAGTGTGAAGTCAAGTGGGCCTTAGGAAGCATTACTAAGAACAAAGCTGGTGGAGGTGACGGAATTTCAGCAGAGCTATTTCAAATCCTGAAAGATGATCCTGTTAAAGTGTTGCACCCAATAGGTCAGCAAATTTGGAAAACTCAGTAGTGGCCACAGGACTGGGAATGGTCAGTTTTCATTCCAATACCAAAGAAGGTCAGTCCCAAAGAATGTTCAAACTGTTGCACAATCGTGCTCATTTCACATGCTTGCAAGGTAATGCTCAAAATCCTTCGAGCTAGGCTTCAACATGGAGAAGGCAATGGAAACCCACTCCAGTACTTTTGCCTGGAGAATCCCATGGACAGAGGAGCTTGGTGCTCTGCAGTCCATGGGGTCACTTAGAGTCAGACACAACTGAGTGACTTCACTTTCACTTTTCACCTTCATGCACTGGAGAAGGCAATGGCAACCCACTCCAGTGTTCTTACCTGGAAAATCCCAGAGATGGAGGAGCCTTGTGGGCTGCCATCTATGGGGTCACATAGAGTCGGACACGACTGATGTGACTTAGCAGCAGCAGCAGCTTCAACAGTACATGAACTGAGAACTTACAGATATAAAAGTTGGATTTAGAAAAGGCAGAGGAACTAGAGATCAAATTGCCAACATCTGCTGAATTATAGGAAAAGCAAGAAAATTCTAGGAAAATATCTACTTCTACTTCATTGGCTATGCTAAAGTCTTTGACTGTGTGGATCACAATAAACTGTAGAAAATTCTTAAAGAGATGGGAATACCAGACCACCTGACCTGCTTCCTAAGAAACCTGTATGCAAGTCAAGAAGCAACAGTGAGAACAGGACATGGAACAAAGGACTGGTTCAAAACTGAGAAATGAGTACATTAAGGCTGTATATTGCCATCCTGCTTATTTAACTTATATGCAAGTCGAACCTGGATCTCTTGCACTTCCTGCATTGGCAACAGGATTATTTACCACTGCACCCCTGAGAAATCCTTATATGCAAAGTACACCATGCAAAATGCTGGGCTGGATGAATCAAAAGCTGGAATTCAGATTACCGGGAGAAATATCAATAATCTCAGATATGCAGATGACACCACCATTATGGCCAAAAGCAAAAAAGAACAAAAGACCCTCTTGATGAAGATAAAAGAGGAGAATGATAAAGCTGACTTAAAACTCAACATTCAAACAACTAAGATCAATGGCATCCAGTCTTATCACTTCATGTCAAACAGATGGGGAAAAAATGGAAACGGTGACAGACTTTGTTTTCTTGGGCTCCAAAATCACTGCAGACCCTGACTGCAGCTGTGAAATTAAGACGCTTGCTCCTTGGAAGATAGCTATGACAAACCTAGACAGCATATTGAAAAGTAGAGACATTACTTTACTGAAAAAGGTCCATCTATTCAAAGCTATGGTTTTTCCTGGAGTCAAGTATGAATGTGAGAGTTGGACCATATAAAAAAAGTTGAGCACCAAAGAATTAATGCTTTTGAACTGTGGTGCTGGAGAAGACTCCTGAGAGTCCTTTGGACTTCAAGGAGATCAAACAAGTTAATCCAAAAGGGAATCAACCCTGACTATTCTTTGGAAGGACTGACGCTGAAGCTAAAGCTCCAGTACTTTGGCTTTTGATGTGAAGATCTGACTCATTGGAAAGCACTTTGATGCTGGGAAAGATTGAGAGCCTGAGGAGAAGGAGGCCACTGAGAAGCCACATGGTTGGATGGTATCATCAACTTAGTAGACAGGAGTTTGAGTGTACTTCCAGGGATAGTAAAGGACAGAGAAGCCTGGCATGCTGCAGTCTACAGGGTCACAAAGAGTCAGACAAAACTGAGCATCTGAACAACAAATTTTAAGTGCCTTGCTTCAAAGCTCAAGTGGGAGAAGAATTCATCAATTCCAATTTCCTGTTGCTACTTAGAGAAATAAGGCTGAATAAGGGAAGAGAACTTATTACAAAAAGTCTACACACATATGTAAACACACATGTATATATATATGTAGTTAAGATTCCAAAGTAGATCAGAATATCTCATAACATAATTCATGTATCAGCAGCAGTGCAAATTTTTCTTTCAATGTCCAATCCATTCATATGAAAACTTTCACAAAATACCTTGCATGTGTCCTTTATAATCTCCTATCCATATTTTCACTGAAATTAATTTTTTCCAGGGAATAAATTGGATGATAGTTCTATTTCATTTAATTTTACATTAACTCCAAATCAACTTCAGGAATAATCTAAACTCTTTAAATACATTTAAGTCACTTCACAAACAGTCCATGGTATCCTCTGACCCAGATTATTTGTAAACTCCAAAACACCATGCTGATTCATGGCCAAATGCTTTGTGAATGTTATTTTAATGACCTAAAATATTATTTTCTCTTCTGTCTACTTTGTCAACTCAGTTCTGCCCTCCCTTAGAGTACCTTGCCAACATGAACCCCTTCTTTCTACCTGTACCTCTGCAACTTTTTACACCTACATTTTATTGAAACTTTTTGTCTATATTTGTCTTTTTCACCATCTTGTCTGGGAGCTCCTTGGGATTGTGTCATTTTGTCTTTGTATTCTCATTACCTATCTCAGCACTTGGTACATACAAGGTGCTCATTGAATTCCTGCTGAATGTGTGAATGAAAGGATAAGCATGTTAATACGTGAACAGAGCCCTAATCATAAAATGGAATCTAAGTTCCGTTTGGCTGTCTTTCATATGCTGTCTGTGACTCATATTTAGAATAGAACAATTTACTATTATTAAGCCAAGTTGCAAAAGCCCTGGGCCTCTGTGGTGGGTATTGACGCTCTTTGCTACCTCATGTGCAAAAGATGCTCTTCTAGGTCCAGTTCACTGGCTGCTTCTCCTCAATAATTTCTCTTAAAGAGAAGGACTTTGTCTCCCTATTAATCCTAAAATGGTGACTAGACCATAGAAGCACCATGAAATCTATGTAAAACATTTTACTGTGGGCAAGGCCCATCATTATAACTGCTTAATAAATATTAGATATTATTATTTGAGTGTTTAAAGACTTCCTTAGGTGGAAGATATCATTAAGTTTTATTACCGACTAATTGATATCACTTTCAGCTTAAATCACAAATATTTCATGTCTATTGGTTTAGGATTTATTCTAAGCATACCTTTTATCTCTTGAAAAGAGCCTGATTCTAGGAAGTAAAAATGAACAAAGAAAAACTTGAACTGTGAGTTAGAAAACGAAACTGATGAGTTTATGCATTGGTCTCACTTTACTCCTAAAATTGCATTTGCTTTGCTTTTAAAGTCTTCCCAAGTATGTGTTTGCACATAGCATTTTTATTACATCAACTTTTTTTTAAGATTTATTTTTAAATGTAGTTGTTTGTTTAATTTTGACCACGCTGGGTCTTCACTGCTGCACACACGGGCTTTCTCTGGTTGTGACAATTGGGGCTACTCTTTGTTGCGGGCACAGGCTTCTCACCACAACGGCTTCTTCGGTTGTGGAGCACAGGCTCTAGGCATGAGGTCTTCCGTAGCTGTGGATCACAGTTTCCAGGGCGCAGGCTCAGTAGTTGTGGGACACGGGCTTAGTTGCTCCGTGGCATGTGGGATCTTCCCAGACGAGGGACTGCTTTGGCTGGCAGACTCCTAACCGCTTGATCTCCAGGGAAGCTGTATTGTATCAACTTTGAGGTTTCTCAAACTGTTATCAAACTTCCACTGAAGTGGGAGTCTTAATTTTTGAGAAGTTCATTTAAGTTTTGATAAAAGACACCTGCTCATCTTAGTCTCTTGTGGTCTCCCAGTTTGTTTGTTTTTTTTTACAGAAAATATGATAAACATTGAATTTCTTCTTTTGGCCTCAGAGGAAATAATTCTGGCCACAGATATAGAACAGAAAAATAATCTGAGCATTTCTTCTCTCCTTTATTTACACTCTCCTTGGTTTCTCTTCATATGTATATGGTTAACTGTTGATTTAGACTTAAATCAGATTTCTACTACTGACATCCAAAATCTGAGTTTAAGTAACTCAGTCTTTATTAGAAAGCAATGAAACAAAATCACACTTGTTAGATATATTTCTGTTTGATTTTTTATTGAATGTGCAAGCAGTAACTTAAAGAAAATGGTTCTTTGAATAAATGCATCCATGTCAGACTCAGCTAATCCAATAAATTTTTTAAAATTAAAATTTAAAATGATTAACATGAATGCAAGAATGTTAGTTTACTTTAAAAGAGAGAAGTTTTATAGATAATGAAATGGAGGTTGTTTGTGGTTCAAGTGGAAAAACTTAGAACTTTAGAGATAGATTATCTGTAAATTAGATAATGTTGTGATATGCTATATTACCTTTAGGACATAATGTACCTTATCTGATCTTCCATTCCTGGATTTGGAAAAAGGAAGCAATGGAACATGATTCATAGGGTTGTTGGGGTATTATAGAATATGGACACATGAGGCACTCAATGGGTAATTATTTATTTCTCATTTTTGAAACTTCTCTTATGAAACTTTGTCTTTTTCATAAAACAATTACATTATGTGCCTATATCTGTCCATACAAGGTTGCAGCCTTGAAGTAGCCTGTGGGAAGTATCAAAAGTTCAACAATTTGGTAAAATTATATGAGGACATTTATGAGCCTAGGCAGTATTACTCATGTACTCTATTTCAATGATGAGCAGCATCAGTTCAGTTCAGTTCAGTCGCTCAGTCGTGTCCAACTCTTTGAGAACCCATGAATCGCAGCATGCCAGTCCTCCCTGTCCATAAACAGTCATAAATTTTCATGTGCACAGGATCCATGGGAAGTGCACTGTGGTAGCCTGAATTAAGCACTCTGTCTCATTGCAAGCTAATGCGACAGTAATATCACACAGGGCACACAGTTACTGCGCTGGAAACATTACTTTCAGCGGGAACGACTGAAGACATTGTGGGCCACTGAGACATGTTGTTGAGAAGCTGCAGGGAATTTCCTGAAATTACCATGAGCCACCACTACACAAAGTAAATAACAAAATTATATTTTTCCTAGTACCTTTAGCAGGTGCTAGGGACCTTCCTTTGGTCCACTTTGCTTTGGAACCTGGCTCCTTGCCATGCTTTAGCTCTGAATTTCCTTTGGAATTATATTTTTTTAGTACTTTTTTAGGGTCATAAAGTTATCATTTGATGCTATGGATGTTGGTAAATGAACAAAAGAACCTCTGTCGATGGTAACAATGGTTAGCAGCTACAGGAAGGAAAACGTTGTATTCTAAGGGTCTCTGCACTTGGCTATAAATATGACTAATGGAAATCAGCAGCATATACTAAACCTTAAGCCCAGAGTTGTCTGTCTGTGAAATTGAAGTAGAAAAGAACTGATGAGCTAACCAAAACAAAATTTCAACTCTTTCTAAACGGGGCAATGGAAAATAAAGTTCTCGGTAATGATATAGTAGAAAAAGTGCATTCAGACCTTACTGTGTGACCGACGACAAGTCTGCTCACCTCCCTGATTATGTGCTTTCTCACCTGGAAAAAGAGAGTCAGCAGAGTGTAGAGAAAGCTAAATGAGGTAATGTGTATGAAACACTTAGACGGGCACATGTTGAATACTCAATAAATGTCAGTATGTGGCTTTCTATTGATAGGCAGTCACATAGAGCATTATCTTACTTTTGTTTATTAACTTCCCAGAGGGTAGATAGTCTCAAGGGGTAAGGTAGTAAAACAGAGAAGAGCATAAGGGGAGGCGAAAATAAATCTCTAAGGTGATGATAGGTTGGGGAAAGCCATTCTTCCCAGTGTACTAAATCAGTTACAGCCTAAGGTGGCACAGTTTATCCAGCCACATAACTCATACTGTCCAGCTGGATGTAACAGAAAACGTTTAATGGGCTGTGATACAGTGGGCCACGGGAGCTCTGAAAAGCTGAGTTAGACATGAGAAAATGTTTTAGTACAATGACAGTGTAAGCACAGGCATTTAACTCTCCTTTTATCCATCACAATATCCTCAACTCAGGTACACACACACACACACACACACACAGACTTCCAGAATCCTAGAGAAATTACCTGTATTAGTTCAGTTCTGGAGCCTGTAATATGTTGCATCTGACACTGACATGAAAAGACAAGGGATTTGGATCAGGTAGGATGCAGATAGGCCTGAGTGAGGGAAGACCTGAAGGGCAGTCATACAACCCTCCAAAAGAACAGCATCTTTAGGACTATGCGGAGTCTTTGAAGAGCTCCCTACAAACCCCTCCTTACCTCCAAAGGACAAAGACAGACAATGCTCCATGGATAGGTTGCCAGATAAAGTACATGATGCCAGATTAAATTTAACTTTCAGCTAGACAACATATTTTTTTTCTTTGTATGTCTCATGTAATATCCAAGACATATGCAAAATCAAAAAAATAGCTGAAAGTCAGTCAAATTTATTTGAGCATGCTGTATTTTTATTTGCTAAATCAAGCAGCCTTATTCATGGGGCCACTACAAACAAAGCTTGAGGTGGCACTCTGGCTCAGGTACCTGGGATAGACTGTTATTTGTGTGGTTCAGCTGCTCAGTCATGTCTGACTCTTTGCGACCCCATGGACTGCAGCACGCCAGGCCTCCCTGTCCATCACCATCTCCCAGAGCTTGCTCAAACTCATGTTCATCGAATCAGTGATGCCATCCAACCATCTCATCCTCTGTCATCTCCTTCCCCTCCTGCCCTCAGTCTTTCCCAGCATCTGGGTCTTTTCTAATGAGTCAGCTCTTTGCATCTGGTGGCCAAAGTATTGGAGCTTCAGCTTCAAGATCAGTCCTTCTAGTGAATATTCAAGACTGATCTCCTTTAGGATGGACTGGTTGATCTCCTTGCAGTCCAAGGGATAGACAGAGGTTAGACATTTATTCACCATGTTCTGAGCAAGAGGCCATGTCATAAGAGGAAAAAAGCAAAGAAGCAAAATTTTGCATAGAGGAGGGTACTCCCTGTTGAAGGTGCCCTGTTTCCTTTCTCCCAAGACTGAGTGTTCTCTGAACAATTATTGTAATTATAGAGTAAACGTTGATATAAAGGTTTATCTCATAATCTCCCTTGATATCATAATCTGCCATGATATAAAAGTTTCAGACTGAACCAACTGCAGACATAATCTTTCAGCATTTACCATGAGTCATTATCAGGTAACCATGGAGAAGGCAACGGCACCCCACTCCAGCACTCTTCCCTGGAAAATCCCATGGATGGAGGAGCCTGGTGGGCCACAGTCCATGGGGTCCCTAAGAGTCGGACACAACTGAGTGACTTCACTTTCACTTTTTACTTTCATGCATTGGAGAAGGAAATGGCAACCCACTCCAGTGTTCTTGCCTGGAGAATCCCAGGGATGGGGAGCCTCATGGGCTGCCGTCTATGGGGTCGCACAGAGTCGGACACGACTGAAGCAACTTAGCAGCAGCAGCAGCAGTGTGGACCTCATTTTATAAGAAGGAGCAAAAAAAAAAAAGACTAAAACACAAAAGTCCATTTTGAATAATTACTGAACCCCCTGATGGGGTCTCTTAGTAACACAATTTATACTAAAAAAAAATCATATTAGTGAAGCAGAAGGTAAACTTAAGAACTATTTTTAAAACTTACCAGTAAAAGGATAAAAACTATAAGACCTGAAGTATAGATTCAGGACATCCAGTATTTGCAGAATAATAACCTCATAAAGAAACAGCAGATCATATGGTGCAAAGTAATAGACAAGGGAAAAGTAGAACACTTTGCTGGGATGGAAAAACTTATTCAATCACAGATCTAATGAAGGAAAAGCTTCAAAGAACTAAAAAGAGCCTTGATACTGCTGATTTTTTTTTTAATTTTTATTTTAACTTAGTTTACTTTACATTACTGTATTGGTTTTGCCAAACATTGACATGAATTCACCACGAGTGTACATGCGTTCCCAAACATGAATCCCCTCCCACCTCCCACCCCATACCATCTCTCTGGATCCTAAAACATAAAATATTATAAGTATTCATACACACACACACACACACACACAGAAATAGCTACTAATTAAATACCAAAAACTAAGCTGCTCTTACTTTTCCTTAAAGCAATGTTCGAGGTAGTAATCATCCATAGAGCTCTGGGGTTTAATACAAAAATTCTGTACCCAGAGGTTCCTGCAATAAGGGCAAAGAAAGACATTCTCAGACATGCAAGTACTCAGAAATTATACCACCCATATACCTCTTCTAGAATAGTTAATTGAAAATATTTTCAAGTTAACTAACAGAAGAAACAATGCAATCTGAAAAATAGAAAAGTTAATATGTGAGATTAAAAGTAAGCAGTGAAACCAGATAAACACAGTTAAACCTAAATGATTATTTCCTAATGTGGTATTAAAGTTTAATGCAAGTATCAGACATTACACTAGAAAAGACAATAGAATGCATTAAATTATTATTTTGTAATTATAATCTGTGTATAAATCCTATATTCTATAAATTAAAAAATGAAGAATTAGAAGCTTTATAAAAGTAATGGGATAAAATGTCTCATTTTACACAGGATGAAAATCTAACTTATTATGACTATAAAATGGCCTAAATTTTGTTTAACCATAAGTGAATTCACTAATAAACTGAAAATAGAAAATACATTTCAATCTGGTAAAATTAGCTTCTGAAACTGAGAAAAATATGTAAAGAAAACACGTTATCAAAGTATTAATGATGTCAAAGTTTATGGGTTGAAAATGTAGTTCAGTCCAATATTGTCTATAAGAAGGGTGGTAATCTCCATTGTCCTAACAAGTAAAAAAGCTAAACAGATCTTTTTTTTTTTCTTTTTCAGTTCGTCAAAGAAGGGAAGACACAGGGACACAGGGCAAAGTGTTGCCTGAAGATTAGAAAGACCGAAAGACAGCCTTGCACATGGAGTTGTAGCTTCCTAGAGCAGAGATTCATGAGTGGAGACTGGATGGGAACCACTGTGGGGTAGAAAACCCGACTGTAATTGATGAATTTCTGGCGGCTTAGTGGGGCCATGGTCACAGGAAAGACTCACAACGTTGTGAGGTTTATCTCCATGAGTTTGACCAGGTTCCCGTAGCAAATATCAAAAAATCCCTTTGGGCTTCTGATCGCTTCACTAAGTTGTGTCTGACTTGTAGCAACACCATGGACTGTAACCCACCAGGCTCTTCTGTTCATGAAATTTCCCAGGCAAGAATACTTGAGTGGGTTGCCATTTCCCTCTCCAGGCTTGTCGTCTGGTTGGGAGAGAGTAAATGAACCGCCTGGAACACACCAGAGCATTGGGTCCTTCTCAGCAAGCAGTACCCGCAGGTGAAATCAATTAGCCAGAGTGTAACCTGCCTGAGGCACAGCTGACTCTTCAACAACACAGTTTTGAAATATTTAGGTCCACTTATACGTAGATTCTTTCAATAAATGCATTGAAAAAATTTTTGTAGCAATTTGAAGAAATCCACAAAAAACTCCACATAGCCTAAAAATATCAGAAAATAAGAAAAAAGTTACGTCATTAATGCATAAAATATATGTAGACATACATATAACATACAAAATATATATTGTTTAAGTTAGTTTTAAGGTTTCTGGTCAATAGTAGGCTATTAGCAAAGTTTTAAGGAATCAAAATTATATGTGGAGTTTTAACTGTGCAAAGGTTCAGCACCCCTAATCCCCATGTTACTATTATTCAAGGGTCCACTGTATAATCAAAGTCTAAATGACCAACGTAAAGGAAATACCCAACTTCAAACCATTCTAGCCATCCTGTCCTTTCTAATGACAGGGGGAGAAAAAAATCCCTGAGAAACATTTTTCTAGAGGGACAGGATTTACTCAAAGGCTGAGACCAAATTACAGAGCTACAGAACACTCCCACATCTCATCACCATGTTACTAAAGGCCTATTTATAGAAGTTTCTTTATACAGTACATCATATCCAGCTATCAATAAAAAAAAATTATAGTTTACTGACCAAAATGGCTGAGTAGGAAGACCCTGAGCTTATCTCCTGCAGGCACACCATAGTCACAACAATTTACAGGGCAACTATCAATGAGAATGACCTGAATTCATGGAGCTAAGATTTTCCACAACAAAGCATAAAAAGAAGGAACAATGAGACATGTAGGAAGGGAGGAAAGACAGTGTAGTCAAAACCTACCACCCACCCCGGGTAGGCGAACCACAAAAAGGGGCATAATCATAACTACAGAAGTTCTCCCCAAGGAATGAGGGATCAGAACCCTACATCAGGGTCACCAGAGCAGGGGTCCTGCATCGTGAAGATAAGGGCCAGAGCATCTGGCTTAGAAGACAACCTGTGATTGTACGGGAGAGCTCAAGGGCTGTAGGAAACGGACACTTTGTTCTTAAGGACACATAAAATCTTCATGACCTGAGTCCCAGCACAGAGGCAGTAATTTGAAAGAAGCCTGGATCCTACCCACTTGCTGATCTCGAAGAAGTCTCCCAGAAAGGCAAAGAGTCACTGCGACTCCCTCCAGAGACGTAAACACTGGCAGCAGCCGTTTTGCGGAGTTCGTTCTATCAGAACACTGGAGTGGCAAGTTCCCTTTGGTGGTGGTCCTCCCTGTAGCCTGTCAACACTGGGGCCCATCCCCACCAGCCGACCAGTTAGTAGCCAGGCCAGCTACCCCAGAGTCGAAGCATCTAGTCTCATGGGGACCCAACCCCACTCACCAGCGGGTTGGCACCAGCCCCAGGCTCTCACGAGGCCTCCGGTGAGCTACCTCAGGATCTGGCACTACCTACCAGCTCGCCAAAACATGGTGCCCAGCCAGGCCCTGGGACCATCAGGCTACACAGCCAGCTGTGTTGGAACCTATGCCTCCCAGCAGCAAGGCAGCACAGCCCCAGCCCTCAGATCCCCTGGGCCCAGCAACAAGCTGCCCCAGGACCCGTGGGCCCACAACCAACCACACCTGGGTGCAGCCCCACCCACCAGTGGGTTAGCACCAACTCTGGAACCCCTGGCCCCTGCAGTCAACCTTAAAAGGACGTGGCCCCAACCATCAACAGGCTGACACCAGTTCCAGGACTCCCCCTGACTTGCAGCTGACTGTGCCAGGATCCAGCCTTGCCCGACAGCAGTCAACTGTCTCCACCCAAGGCGGGGCCCGGCATCTACTGCAATAACTGGCCCCACCACCACAGAAGCACTGACTCAGCCCGTGTAGGGAGCACTCCTAGACCTTATAGCTCCAGGAACCAGACAGAGTGTGCTTTGGGCCCTGGAAGACATCTCTTACATAAGGTCACTTCATCAAGCCCAGGAAACACAGCGCACCTGCCTACCACATACAAAGAAACAGAGAAGTAGGGAAAACGAGGTGACAAGGGAATGTGTTCCAAACAACAGTAAAAGATAAAATCTCAAAGAACTGGGAGGAGGCAAGCAATCTACCAAATAAAGAGTTCAAGATAATGATAATAAAATACTCAGTGAACTATGGAGAAGAATGGATAAATACAGCTAAAAGTTTAAAAAGAGGTACACCAAAATTACTAATATTTACAGAGAAATTGGGCTTCCCAGGTGGCACAAGTGATAAAGAACCACCCCCTCTCCCCTGCCAATGCAGGAGACATAAGAGATATGGGTTGGATCCTTGGATCTAGAAGATCCCCTGGAGGAGGTCATAGCAACCTGCTCTGATATTCTTGCTTGGAGAATCCCATGGACAGAGGAGCCTGGCAGGCTACAGTTCATAGGGTCACAAACAGCTCGACAAGACTGAAGAGACTTAGCATGCATGCACAGAGAAATTATTAATGAAAAAGACCCAAAACTACCAGAAAACATCTCCTACAATGAAAGATATAAAGAAATAACCACAACGAGATGTGTAGCATTTGAAGAGACACGGTGTAATTCAAGACCATACACCAGGGAGGGCAACATGCAAAACAGGAGGATAATTATAATTGCAGAAGTCCTCCTTAAGAAGGGAGGGATCTAAGCCCCACACTGGGTTCCCCAAACTTAGAGTCTTGCACTAGAAAGAGGAACACCCAGAACCTGGTTTTGAAGACCACTGGGACTTATGTTTGGGAGAGCAAGAAGACTACAGGAAATAAAGATTCCACTCCTAAAAGGTGCCCACAAAAATCTGTGGGTACCAACTCTGCCCATTAGTGAGCTGGCACTAACACTGGGCCAGTCTCACCATCAGTGGACAGGAGCTGGACCCAGGACACCCCAGATCCCACTGTGTCCACACTGGCTAATACCAGTTCTAAGACCACCAGGACCCTGGAACTAGAGACCTTGGACCAGGATCTTCCCAACAGTGAGCCAGCACTAGACACTGGATGCCCTGGACACTGGCCCCACACACCAACAGGCCAATACCAACTCTGAATCCCCAAGGTCATGCAGGCAGGAACTCTAGGCTCTGGCTCCATCCCATAGTAACTTGCACTAGCCCCGGGAAAACTTGGACCCTCTGATGATGGATGGCAGCTCTGGGACCCCAAGCTCTACAGTCAGAGACCCCAGTATCCAGCTCTGCACACCACTGGGCAGGTTCAACCCTGGTCCTGACCCCCAAACCAGTAGGGGGACACCAGGCCCAGGACCACCCCAGCCCTGTAGCCAGCCATGGCAGGCTTCAGTTGTCCCACCACCAGGCTGATAACAGCTTCAAGACACCTCAGCAAGCCACCCTGGGATCTGGCCACACTTGCTATTAGAATGATACCAGCTTTGGGACACACTGGACCAATGGGTAGTAACTAGAACAGGAATCACCCCCACCCCAGGGCTTCACAGAGCCCAGCCCTACCCACCAGCACTTGGTGACCTCTTCACAAGAAGAAGCCTTGCAACCAATCAGAACAAGGATGAGCCATACCTCTAAAACAGTCCATCACAGTAAAAACCCACCACAACAGAGGGTTCATGCAATACACATCGAGGGCACCCCTAGAGTATATAGGTCTGATGATTGGAGGGGAGTGAGCTGCTCAGATGCATAGGACGTCTCCTACACACAGTCATTTTTCCAGGGTCAGGAAACATAACCAAGCTACACAATACATGGAAATGAAAACACCAAAATTAGGCAAAACAAGGTGACAGGAAAATGCTCTAAATGAAGGAACAAGATAAAATCCTGGAAGATCTAAGTGAAATGGAGATAAGCAACATGCAAAGAATTCAAGATAACGATTACAAAGATGCTCAAAGACTCAGAAGAAAATGGAAAGAACAGAGTAAGAAGTTAAAAGTTTTTAACAGAGATTTAGAAAATATAAACAAGAGCCAAGCAGAGATGAAGAATACAATAAATTAAATAAAAAAATACACTAGAAGAAACCCATAGTAGATTAAATAATACAGAGAAGAAGATCAGCAACCTGGATGACAGAGAAGTAGAAATCACTGAAGCTGAATAGAAAAATGAATAAAATTAAAAAGTGAACAGTTTTAAGAAACCTCTAGGGCAACATCAAGTGTACTAACATTTCCATTATAGGGGTCCAGAAGGAGAAAAGAGAGGTAAAGAGGAAGAGAACATCTTCAAAGATTGAAAACAAAGAAAAAATTTAAAAACATCTTGAGACAAATGAAAACAAAACTACAACAATCCAAAATCTATGGGACACAGCAAAAGCAATTCTAAGAGGAAAGTATATAGCGATACAAGCTTACGTCAGGAAACAAAAAAAATCTCAGATAGCCTAATCTCATACCTAAAGGAAATAGAAAAAGAAAAAAGTCAACAGTTAGTGAAAGAAAGAAGCAAAAAGGACCAGAGCAGAAATAAATGAAATAGACACCAAGAAAAGATCAATGAAACTAAGCTGGTTGTTTGAAAAAATAAAATTGACAAACCTTTTGCCAGATTCATCAAGAAAGAAGAGAGAGATCAAATCAACAAAATCAGAAATGGAAGAGAATTTGCAATTCACAACATATAAATACAAAATACTGAAACCGTATACAAACTCCTGTGTCCTTGTCTTTTGAAGTAAAATGCTGACTCAAGAGTTAATGATTGGGAAATGTGAAGATGAAGAAACAAAGAAGAGCTGTTGGGCTAGGGAACTGGTAACAATTTAGACTGTAATTCCGCCACACAACAGAATCACCAAACTCCCGGTTTCCTGAAAGGTATAGATAAAGGCCTGACACACATTCCGAAGCAGTTTTTAGAGGAAGCAGATGACCCTCCAGATGAAAACTGCTGACCACAAGATCATAGATTCTAAACTAGTTGAAATCAGAAAGCTGATGATGCTTGAAACTTCACCTTGATGCCAGCCAATCCAAGAACTCTCTGTGAGCTGATCACGCCCCGCTCCTTGAACACTGAAACTCCTCTCTACCCTCTCCAGGGTGGGTCACCCAGTCTTCAGGGCTTTAGTCCACTATGGCCCCCTTTGCCTGGCAAAGCAATTAAAGCTTCTCTTTACTACTTCACCCAAAACTCTGTTTGTCACCAGTGAACAGAGGATGAGTTTCTGCAACAGTATCATAAAAGTTTACTCTGAACAACTATTTGCCAATAAAATGAACAACCTAGAAGAAATGGACAGATTCCTAGAAATCAACAATTTTCACAAAAAAAGAAAATACAGACCAAAATCCACGGATGAAAATAGATTCAAAAATTCTCAACAAAATATTATTAAACTAAACATATATTAAAGGGCTCATACATTATGATCAAGTGGGATTTATTTTAGGGATTCAAGGGTGGTTCAACATCCACAAATCAGTACAGGTTATGCACATTAACAAATTGAATGATAAAAATCATATGGTTAGCTCAACAGATGCAGAAAAAGCTTTTGAGAAAACTCAGTATACTTTTATGACAAAGCTCTCAACAAAGTGGGTACAGAGGGAACATACCTCAACATAATAAAGGCCATATATGATAAGCCCACAGCTAACATCATCCTCAGTGGTGAAAATCTGAAAATACATCCTCTGTGAATTAGGAGCAAGACAAGGATTCCCACTTTTGACAAATCTATTTAGCATAGCCACAGCAATCAGATGAGGAAATGACACATGGCTCCAAATTGGAAAGGACAAAGTAAAACTGTGTTTGCAAATGGTGTGATACTATATGTACACGCGTGCTAAGTCGCTTCAGTCATGTCCAACTCTTTGCAACCCTTTGGACTATAGCCCACCAGGCTCCTCTGTCCAAGGGATTGTCTAGGCAAGAATACCGGAGTGGGTTGCCATGTCCTCCTCCAAGAGATCTTCCTGATCCAGGGATTGAACCTGCATCTCATGTCTCCCGTGTTGGCAGGCAGGTTCTTTATCACTAGTACTACTTGGGAAGTCTGATACTATGTGTAGAAAAATCTAAAAAGTGAAAGTGAAGTCGTTCAGTCGTGTCCGACTCTTTGCGACCCGTGGATTATAGCCCACCAAGCTCCTCCGTCCATGGGATTCTCCAGGCAAGAATACTGGAGTGGGTTGCCATTTCCTTCTCCAAGAAAAACCTAAAGATGCCACCAAAAACTGTTAGAACACATCAATGAATTCAGTAAAATTGCAGGATAGAAAAGTAAATACAGAAATCTGTTGTTTCTTCACACTAAGAATGGACAATTAGAAAAAGAAATTCATAGAACAATTCTATTTACAAGAGCATCAGAAGAGTAAACTACCTAGGAATAAATCTAAAAAGGAGGTTAAAAAAAAAATAGCCTGTACTCAGAAAACTGTAAGATGTGATGAAAGAAGCTGAATATGAGACAAACAGATGGAAAGATATTGTGTACATGGACTGGAAGAACTAATATTGTTAAAATGATCATACTCCCCAGGGCAAATCTACAGATTTATGCAGTCCTTATCAAAATACCAATGGCATTTTTCATAGAACGGGATGGTAGAAGAGGAGAGGTGGGCAAAATAGGTGTAGGGGATTAAGAGCTACAAACTTCCAGTTACATAATAAGTTATGCAGCTGTGGTATACAGCAAGGGTCCCCAGCCCCTGGGTCACAGACCAGAATCAGTCCATGGCCTGTTAGGAACTGGGCCACACTGCAGGAGGTGAGTGGTGGGTGAGCAAATCTTCCTTTCTGTAAATGGTTGTATTTACAGCCGTTCCCCGTTGTTGGCAGTACTGCCTGAGCGCCGCCTCCTGGCAGATCAGTGGCAGCATTAGACTCTCACAGGAGTGTGAGCCCTCCTGCGAACAGTGTGTGAGAGGGACCTATGTGGTGCGCTCCATATGAGAATCCCACGCCTGATGATCTGCGCTGGACCTGAGGTGGTGATGCTAGTGCTGGGAGTGAGTGAGTGGAAGTCACTCAGTCGTGTCTGACTCTTTGCCACCCCATGGATTATACAGTCCACGGAATTCTCCAGGCCAAAATATTGGAGTGGGTAGCCTTTCCCTTCTCCAGGGGATCTTCCCAACCCAGGGATCATACCCAGGTCTCCCGCATTGCTGGTGGAGGCGGGCTCTTTATCAGCTGAGCCATAAGGGAAGCCCAATGCTGGGGAGCAGCTGCAAACACAGATTATCATTAGCACAATAAATGTAATGCTCTCAAATAATCCCCAAACCATCCCTACCTACCACCCTCGTCCATGGAAAAATTGTCTTCTGCAAAACTAGTCCCCGGTACCACAAAGGTTGGGGACCACTGGTATACAGCTTAATGCATACGGTCAACAATATCATAACTTTGCATGGGGACAGGCGTTTATTAGACATATCACGTTGTTCATTTCATAAAGAACCATATGTGAATGTCAAAGCATTATGTGGTGCAACTAAAAGTAACAATATTATACATAAACTCTATTTCCATAAAAATTACACACAGTAGAGGACTCCCAACAGTATTATCAGATCAATTCTCCTTTATATTTGAGGGTAAGGTAAAAATGAGAAGCCTGTTATTTCTCAATACCAACCCCCTCTACTGGGACTATACCTCTTTGGAGGAGAAAAACACATGGCCTTGCCCTTCACAGCTTTGTGAGCACAGAAAAGCCACCTGAGTCCAAGGGCAGGATGAGATCTGGGAAGGAATATGCATCCTGTCTGTTCAGCCTAGCCCCAATCTCTCTATACCCAAGTGTTGAAACAGTTACCTCTTAAGTGCAAGGATTAGAATCATGGGAGTGTTTTTTTGTTTGTTTGTTTGTTTAAGCATGCAGAGTTCCTGGCCCATTTCTACATATTAAAAATAGATGCATGGTCTTGAGCAGTTACCAAATTTTTCTATAATTCAGTATCCCCATCTGAAAAATTAAGATAATGATAGTTTCTGTTATTGGGTTGTTTGAGGATTATAAAGATATTTTTCTTTCACTTCTTCAAATTATTGTTTTCATATAAAGCTACTTATGAGCTATTCAGTTTTAATAATGGATTTAAATTTTTTATGATCATTTATTTCATTTAAATTTTGAAGAGACTTCCCTATTTCATCATTTGCTCACATATATCATTGAGACTGTTGGCTTTCCTCTTCTGTCTTGGATTCTAAATTTTAAATACAAATCACGGGGCCATCTTTGAAAGCTGTTTTAAGATAATTCACAGGCAAGTGGAGGTTCCCTCAGGACTGGCTGTCTTTCTCACTGCTGGGCCTCAGATCTGTGCTGTTTTTCCAGCAAAACCGGCTTCTGGGTGATCACGAGTCAGGCAGTGCAATTTGACCTGGTCATGGCTGAAATGCATTGCTAAGAAGTAATAGGGAATTCGACCTGGTTTGGCCTGAGCCTCTCATCAGCTGAGATGAGATTACCAATTGAGGACAATTATGGAGGGTGATTTGGTGCTTCTGACCTACAGTCAGCTAGAGGCTGGAGTTGGATCATCTCACCTATGAAATTTCCCACAGGGCTTCCAGATAATGGTTTTAAATGCTAATTACTGCATGTAGTCAATGCTCTGATAAAATTGAAAGCATTTTGATTTATGATGGATATTAAGTAAGAGCAAGAATTAAACCCAGTAGATTTACAGGATTGAAACATACTCAGAAGGTTTGGGAATAAAAACTGCAAAGCCCCTCCTTTTCAATAGTCGTATTTATTTCAGCTCAGAAACATTTTCTACATATTACTGTCAGTAATATCACTGTAGAAATGAACCTGATTCTATCCAAATCTGCAGTGTTTTCTTTTTTGTTAAATATATATAAATATCTTCTCCAACTTGGCTGCAATTCTGGCACAGTCAGAAATAGGATGAGCTCCTATGTAGGAAATTTGAGTGTTTAGGGAGGCCCGGGTCTGAGCTAAACAGAATTTGAAAGGCAAGGCCAGTCTGTGGAAAGTTCTTCCTGAATCTACCTAGCTGAAAGCATATCAAAGGATCCACAGAGAGAGATCAAGACTTTCTAGCCTCAGATTCACCCTACCCTAAAGCTGGCCCTTTAGATCACATATTCAAATATCAGAGCTGTGAGATGAGCCTGGTCATGGGTGTCAAGACAAATGGAATTCAATGAAATTCTGGCCACTTTTGCCCTGTTAAAGTGCTCAATTACTTAACATCTATAAATTCCAGCGTCTGTAAAAACGAGGATTATAGCACTAATTCTTCATACCGTTGTTTCAAACACTACATGAGTTAAGTGCCTAACACAGAATGAATATTCAGTGTATACAAACAAAACCATTTTTCCTTTAGGAAGAGCCAGGATACCTGAGTTTGAGTTTTCGTTTTGCCATTATGTATTCTCGCATAGAAACATTTCAACCTCTAGGTTTCACTGTCTTCATCTTTAAAATAATGTGGTAAAGCTACATTAGAGTTTTTCAAGCTATTTGAAGGTACTGTTATGTTTTACACACACACAAATGCCTCAGAGTGTATGAATCAGGTTTTTCTTTCAAAAAATATTTTAAAAACTGTAATAGGGAAATATGTATGTGGAATATGTACACATATTTTACCATATTGATGGAACCTAATATTGTGTAAATGTTCTGCTTTGAACTTGTAAAATTGATGTCCATTTCAAGCAGTGGTGGTCCCCATCAGGTTGCATTTGAAATAAAGGATTCATGACACTACTAAAACATTTTGAATGCCACAGAGCTAATAATCTCAGAGGATCCATTTAGCCCATGATTCCAAATAACTGGTTTTCTTAAGTTCAACCAAATAAAAATAAATACAAATGTTCCTTACGACTCCCTTGGTACACTAGATGTTTCAGTATACTGACTATTTGAAAGTGAGAATCTTCAGCATCTCTCCCAGATGTAAAAGAAATGCTCCCTTAGATCACATTGGATGTTTGTTTGGCTATTTAGTCACAAAGAATATATGTAACACGGCAATTAATGCAGCAATACTACCCCAATTGGAAATCTGAAGCAACTTAAAGGTGCAGATGTTTCTTCCTGCATTATTTAAAAATAACAATAACCAGGTAATGACAGTCATCACTGCTCTAAGGAAACTGCAGGCTGAGTTTCAGTGTAGGGTTCATTTTAAAGGACACTCTGGCCCAGGGCTTCTGCGTGATATGAATTATTCTTCTTTCCACGTACACGTGAAAAACAAAGGCTGTAGAACAATAACTATAAACTCTGAGAAGTTCTACACGTTTCCAGCCTGTTGCTCACCTAGTGCAAAACAGAACTGTCACTGTTTTTAGTGGACATTCTTTAAAAATGAAGTTAGCTTGTCTTTTAGGGACTATTTTCATAAACCAGTCTCTGGTTAAGTCCCTATGGAAAACATATTTCATTTACGAACTCTTTCTATGCCTCTCTGTTTGAATACAAAGGTAATTGATTTTTTTTTTTAATTTTTATTTTAACTTTAGTTTACTTTACATTACTGTATTGGTTTTGCCAAACATTGACATTAATTCACCACGAGTGTACATGCGTTCCCAAACACGAATCCCCTCCCATCTTCCACCCCATACCATCTCTCTGGGTCCTCTCCTTGCACCAGTCCCAAGCATCCTGCATCCTGCATCGGCCATCATTGATTTTATAAGACCAATTGTTTGAACAGATTAGTTTATTGAATTAATCTTTTAAGATTACTATGATTTATTTGTTTTCCATGAAGTCTTTCCTTATAAAGCATGAGTATGGAAAAGATGCATATTGCTTTTAAATTAGGGAGCTCAATACCCCCTTTATACATTTCACTTTATTGAACATAGACCAGTACATAACACAATTCGTCTTGTTTCTATCTGTCTCTGACTTTAAAAGGCCACAATGTGCCCTATAAAGTGTAAGAATCGTGTCTTTCTCATATAATTTATATGGCTTTACCCAAAGTCATAATTAAATGTTGACTTGTATACTAACATACTTTCTTCACTCTTCCAAAATTTTACAAGGATAAGCACCAACACAATACTTCATAGATGACAGTCCTCACCATTCCCAGAAGGCTTTCCAAGTGGTGATGTTTCCATGATATTTTAAGTTTTCTGATTTTCTACATTTTAGGCCATGAAACTTCAAAACTGAACTGGTCTCACTCTCCTGGACATATCAACAGAAACCTTTTCCTTTCATTTTCAAACATAGAATTCTCTCTTTCCAATTTCAAAACTCTGCTGACAATGCATATCTAATAATACATTTTGTTGTTGTTGTTCAGTCATGAAGTTGTGTCCAACTCTTTGTGACTCTGTGGACCACAGCACACCAGGATTTCCTGTCCTTCACCATCTCCCGGAGTTTGTTCAAACTCACGTCCACTGAGTGGGTGATGCCATCCAACCATCTCATCCTCTGTTCCTCCCTTCTCCTCCTGCCCTCAAACTTTCCCAGCATCAGGGTCCTTTCCAGTGAGCTGGCTCTTTGCATCAGGTGGTCAATGTATTGGAGCTTCAGCTTCAGCATCGTCCTTCCAATGAATATTCAGGGTTGATTCTCTTTTGGATTGACTGGTTTGATTTCCTTGCTAATCAAAGGACTCTCAAGAGTCTTCTCCAGCACCACAGTTTGAAAGCATCAGTTCTTTGGTGTTCAGCCTTGTTTTTGGTACAACTCTCACATCCATATATGACTACTGAAAGAAACCATAGCTTTGACTATATGCACCTTTGTCAGCAAAATGATGTCTCTGTTTTTTAACGTGCTCTCTAGGTTTTTCATAGCTTTTCTTCCAAGGAACAAGCGTTTTTTAATTTCATGGCTGCAGTGACTGTCCACAGTGATTTTGGAGCCCCCCAAAATAAAGTCAGCCACTGTTTCCACTGTTTCCCCATCTATTTGCCATGAAGTGATGGGACCAGATGCCATAGTCTTAGTTTTTTGAATGTTTAGTTTTAACCCAACTTTTTTATTCTCGTTTTTCCCTTCATCAAGAGACTCTTTAGTTCCTCTTTGCTTTCTGCCATAGGGTGGCATCATTTGCATATGTGAGGTTATTGATATTTCTCCTGGCAATCTGAATTCCAACTTTTGATTCACCCAGCCCAGTGTTTCTCATGGTGTACTTTGCAGAGGGGCTTCCCAGGTGGCACAGTGGTAAAGAATGCAATTGTCAATGCAGGAGATGCAAGAGACCCAGATTCTATTTGCATATCAGTTAAATAAGCAGGATGACAATATATAGCCTTAACATACTCCTTTCCCAACTTTGAACTAGTCCATTGTTCCATGTCTGGTTCTAACTGTTGTTTCTTGACATGCATACCAGTTTTTCAGGAGGCAGGTAGCGTGGTATGATATTCCCCTCTCTTTAATAATTTTCCACATTTTTTGTGATCTACATAGTTAATTATGTTAAATGCTAGATACTTCTAAACCACAAACTTTCAAGTTTTCCTAAGTCATAAGGATCATTTGCAACAGTTGTACAAGCCAATAAAGGTTTCCAAAGATATATTGAACACACTATGTATCAAAATATGTACATAAACTCACAAATCTTGAAAGCACTTATCATGAAAGTGAAGGAAAGTGAAAGTGAAAGTCACTCAGTTGTGTCTGACTCTTTGTGACCCCATGGACTGTGCAGTCCTGGAATTCTCCAGGCCAGAATACTGGAGTGGGCAGCCATTCCCTCCTCCAGGGGATCCTCCCAACCCAGGGATCACACCCAGGTCTCCCACATTGCAGGTGGATGCTTTCCCAGCTGAGCCACCAGGGAAGCTCATCATGAAGGCTCAGTTAGTACAGTCACGTGACTTAAGTCTGCTCAGCTATAGACCCAATACTAGCTGTTCTCTGCCTCTGAGAATATGGTAAACTTTGGGATGGAATGGGGAAGAATCGGAGGACAGGCATATTCTGGGGGGAAATGAGGTAGAAGAATTCGTTCCACAAGAGATGCTGAAGATATTGCCATTCTATCCCTAGTTTCTCCCACCCTGCCCCTTGCCAGGAGTTTCCTCTGTGGGACACATGAGATCACAGTAGCCCCAGCTTTTTGATTGCTTATTGGTTCATTTGTTTATTTTGTGGGGCTTAAAGACTCTGATGCTGGGAGGGATTGGGGGCAGGAGGAGAAGGGGACGACCCAGGATGAGATGGCTGGATGGCATCACAGACATGATGGACGTGAGTCTGAGTGAACTCCGGGAGATGGTGATGGACAGGAAGGCCTGGCGTGCTGCGATTCATGGGGTCGCAAAGAGTCGGACACGACTGAGCGACTGAAGTGAACTGAACAGGATCTTGGTTCCCTGACCAGGGGTTGAACCCAGGCTAACACAGTGAGAGCACTGAGTGTTAATCATTGGACATCCAGGGAATTCTCTGTGACAGCCCCAGCGGTTGAGAAGACTTCCAAGGGTGATGACCAGAGGAAGTGTCAGAGTTTCCAGCTGTGGCCCCATGAAGAAAGCAACATTATTTTAAAGACACCAGTCCATCTTAAAGGTGATCAGTCCCGAATATTCTTTGGAAGGACTGATACTGAAGCTGAAGCTCCAATACTTTGGCTACCTGATGTGAAGAACTGACTCATTTGAAAAGACCCTGATGCTGGGAAAGATTGAAGACCGAAGGAGAAGGGGATGACAGGATGAGATGGTTGGATGGCATCACCAACTCAATGGACACGAGTTTGAGCAAGCTCCAGGAGCTGGTGATGGACAGCAGAGACCTGGCATGCTGCAGGGGGTCGCAAAGAGTTGGACTCGACTGAGCAACTAAACTGAAATGGACTGAACCTACTTGGCGACCATCCATCTCAGTTTACCCAGAACCATCATGGCTGTAGCGCTCGAAGTTCCACATCATGGGACCCCTCATTCCCGAAGCAAACCAGAACTGTCACTGCCCGCCATGTTTCTGACCAGGCCTGCCTTCCAATATGACCACAAAGTTCAGCCGATCTCTTTCTAACCATGTCTGCTCCTGGGCTAATACTTTCGCATGCAAAAGATATATACTCACAAGAGTGTGTATTCGTGATAGTGATAGCGTGATGAAAAAAAAGAATGCATTGGTATTTTAGAAAAGCAGACTCTTGTAGACTCAAAATACAGGTAGTGAGATGATCTGAACTGAGCCACATTTTCTACTCACAGGAAGTATACTCAGGAGCACACTGAAGCATCAATGATGCGTACCTTTGTGTGTGTGTAGGCCCATGTGACCCTTTACCTGAAATGTTCCTTTTTTACTTTTTTTAAATTAGAGGTACATAATAACTATACCATGCCACAAATGTTGTACTGAAAGTACATTACTGTACTAACCTTGAGCTCTGGGCCAAATTTCCTGACTAAACATGTTGCTTATTGCCACTTAAATAACTAAGTGGCAAAGCCTTTGTTTTCTTGGATTAAATCTGTGTACAATTTCCTAACAAAGAGGATAGAATTAGCTTGAAGGTGAATCTTTGATCAGAAAACATCTGGAGAAAATACAGAGACTAGTGAGTAAACAAGTAAGGCTACTCTTAGACGTGAAGTCAAGAAATTAACAAATTGCATTTCTCAGTTACATAATGATCAGACCTCATCCTGTGAAGGAGGCTAGGTGGATGCCGGGCTTGCTGTTAACAAACTGGACCCAATTTTAGTTTCACACTGTCCTTTTCTGAAGATTATCTTCATTCTCATATGCTTGCAATTTTGTGGTATATAATACCACTAGAGAATGTTAATAGACCCTCATTACTAGAACCACATGTTGGAGATTTAATTTCAACATGTAACACTGGGCTGAATAAATCTGATTATAAGGTAGCCTATTTAAAATTTAAAATCCTAAAAGCTATTTAAAATCCTAAAAGATGATGCTATTAAAGTGCTGCACTCAATATAGCAGCAAATATGGAGAACTCAGTAGTGGCCACAGGACTGGAAAAGGTCAGTTTTCATTCCAATCCTACAGAAAGACAATGCCAAAAAATGTTCAAACTACCATACAATTGCACTCATTTCATATGATAGCAAGGATATGCTCAAAATCTTTCAAGCTAGGCTTCAGCAGCATGTGAACTGAGAACTTCTAAACATACAAGCTAGATTTTGAAAAGGCAGAGGAACCAGAGATCAAATTGCCAGCATTCATTGGATCCTGGAAAAAGCAAGGGAGTTCCAGACAAACATCTGCCTCATTGACTACACTAAAGCCTTTGACTCTATGGATCACAACAAACTGTGGAAAATTCTTAAAGAGTTTTGTCTCCTGAGAAACCTGTATGCTGGTCAAGAAGCAACAGTTAACAACTGGAGATGGAACTGACTGGTTCCCAACTGGAAAAGAAGCACACCAAGGCTGTGTATTATCACCCTGCTTATTTAACTTCAGTGTAGAGAACATCATGAGAAATGCCAGGTGGCATGAATCACAAGCTGGATCAAGATTGCTGGAAGAAATATCAACAGTCTTAGATATGCAGATGATACAATTCTAATGACAGAAAATGAAGAGGAACTAAAGAGCCTCTTGATGAAGGTGAAAGAGGAGAGAGAAAAAGCAAGCTTAAAACTCAACATTCAAAAAACTAAGATCATGGCATCTAGTCCCATCACTTTGTAGCAAATAGATGGGGAAAAAGTAGAAATAGTGAGAGATTTTATTTTCTTGGGCTCCAAAACCACCGTGGGTGGTAACCGCAGGAACAAAATTAAAAGACACTTGCTCCAGAATAAAAGCTATGATAAACCTAGACAATGTATTAAAAAGCAGAGACATCATTTTGCTGACAAAGGTCTCTATAGTCAAAGCTGTGGTTTTTCCAGTAGTCATGTACAGATGTGAGAGTTGGCCCATGAAGAAGGCTGAGCACCAAAGAATTGATGTTTTCGAACTGTGGTGCTGGAAAAGACTCTTGAGAGTCCCTTGGACAGCAAGGAAATCAAACCAGTCAATCCTAAAGGAAATCAACCTTGAATATTCATTGGAAAGATTGATACTGATGCTAAAGCCACAATACACTTTGGCCACCTGATGCAAAGAGCTGACTCATTAGACAGAACTCTGATGCTGGAAAGATTGAACGCAAAAGGAAAAGGGTGCAACTTAGGATGAGATGGCTAAATAGCATCACCAACTCAATGGACATGGATTTGAACAAACTATGGGAGATAGTGGAGGACACAGTAGCCTGGCTTGCTATAGGCCATGGGGTTGCAAATAGTCAGATAGGACTTAGGGACTGAACACCAACAGAAATATTCAGTCAATCAGTTATGTCTAAATTGTATGCAGTAAAAATCTCCAAGTTTACACATGGTTCACACCAGTCATTTCCAGGAAGCTTACTAATATTAATGATTTGGCTGAAAAGTTACTCACTCTCATGTGGTTGGGACCCCCTGAAGGATACACAGATTTGTATACGCCATGTTTTTCCGTGGTGTTGTCTTTCTGAAAGAGGAGACTTTATACAAAATGGAAGGGCTCTTGGGCATTTCTGACTCAAATGGCAGTGGTATAAATCTCCCTTTTGATGAGAAAATGTTAGCTACCGTGCAAAATTCACTGTGCACTTTCCAAAATTCTGGAAAATCTGTGTAACATACTAGAAGACAGGAGGTAACAGGTGGCAAATTTCACAAAGCAAAAAAGACCATACATGAAATGCCCTAGGAGATAAGCTTCACTTGTTTATTTTAAAGGTGTATATAAAACATCTACTAAGTCCTTGGCATAGTACAAAACACTAAAAATTACCAGGAAATATTTTTGCCTAAATACCTTGTGTTCCAGCAGAGAAGATGGAACATTTTTGATGAAAAACCAATTAAAAAATGCATAGATTAGTTGCTATGAGAGTTGAGATGTTAGACTTTCCTTCCTTCCTTTTTTTATTTCTTCCTCCCTCCCTCCCTCTCTCTTTCTTTCTTTTATTCTTCCCTTTCTTCTTCCATTTTTCCTGTTCAGGATTTCAGGAAAAATTTACTAAAAAGTATTTTTTTTGTGATGATAAGATAATGTTATATATATGTCTAAAAATCCAGAGTAGAAAACCTATTTAAATGAAAAAATAAGTCTCAAGTTTCTCTCCCTAAAANNTTTTTTAATAAAGCTTTCTCAAAAAAATATAGTAACACCAATTTTGGAATATCTGATCTCTCTTTGCCCACTGATACAAAGTGCCAAAAATGTTAGTTTTGGAATTTTCAGGGAAAGAAATGAAAAAACTTTCAGTTCAGTCAGTTCAGTTCAGTCGCTCAGTTGTGTCCGATTCTTTGAGACCCCATGATTGCAGCATGCCAGGCCTCCCTATCCATCACCAACTCCTGGAGTTCACTCAGACTCACATCCGTGGAGTCAGTGATGCCATCCAGCCATCTCATCCTTGGTCATCCCCTTCTCCTCCTGCCCCCAATCCCTCCCAGCATCAGAGTCTTTTCTAATGAGTCAACTCTTCACATGAGGTGGCCAAAATACTGGCGTTTCAGCTTTAGCATCGTTCCTTCCAAAGAAATCCCAGGGCTGGGAGAAGATAAATTCAGAAGGCTTCTTTGAATGATGGAACATTAAAAGAAACTGTGAAGTTTCATAGATTGCCACTGTAAAGGGGGAAGACTCAGAGAAATACTGACTGGGGCAGTGAGGTCAGAATGAGGGTGTAGCCTGATGATATAAGCCTTGAAAGTGAATAAACAGATATGCCTTGGGATAAAGGGAGAATGTTCGAGATGAATTCTTTAATGAAATAAGAACTTCATTTTAGAAAATTATGTATAAAAAGATACAGATACATACCACAAGGACTACTGCAATTTTAATAAACATATCTAAACATTTTTCATTGTCAACAATGATCATTTATTCATCCTAATAACTTTTCCTCTCAAGAGTAGAGTTTGAGTATGTTTTTGCTTCTTTGCTGTTGCTCATCACCAGATTATTATCAGTCCTTTCTGTGACAGTCCTTAAACTACCTTTCCTCAATGTGGTGGTTTTAAAACATGTACAGGTCTAATACCTCTTCGTCTGAATTTGACCTGGTGTTAACTACTCACTGCTGAAGAAGATAAGGTTTTGTATGACTTCTGAGGCCAGGTTGTAGGAGACACGGATTCCACCCAGTTTGCTTTCTCGGGATGATTGCTCTTAGAACCTAGCTTCTGTGCTTTGAGCTCAGGCCACGCAGAGAGGTTGCATCAAGGTGTTTCAGCTGACAGTCTCAGCTGAGGCCCCAACTGTTACCCAGCGCCAACTCCTTAAGATGAGTGAAGACGCCATTTAGATGTCTCTGCCTCCATTAATTACCCGACTGCAACCATATTAGAAACCCTAAATGAGAAGCTGAGCTGAGTCAATCTGATAACTGTTATATAAATTAATAATAAACGATTACTACTGTTTTATACCACTAAAGTTTGGGGTGTTTTCTTTTTCTGTAGCTATAGTCAGAACAATCAAACATTGAACTAAACTTCAAAGCTATACTATCAGTAATTATTTAGACATAGCAAGTTTTGTTGATTTATTTGATTGATTCTATATCCCATGTCATACTTTTCTCATTTTGTTGGAATACATACTCAAGTTTGTTTGTTTTACTCCCAGAATGAAATCTATGTCCTTGCATGTCTGAAAAATACTTGAATGACAGTTTGACCTTTTATAAAATGCTAGATGCAATTCTTTTTTTCTTTTACTAGCATAATTCTTGCCTGGAGAATCCCAGGGACGGGGGAGCCTGCTGGGCTGCCGTCTATGGGGTCGCAGAGAGTTGGACACGCCTGAAGCGGCTTAGCACCACAGCAGCAGCAGCAGAGATTTACAGACCTGAGTTCTGATTCCAGTGTTATAGTCCTACTCCAGGTTGCTGATAGGTTCCTTTTTTTTCTTAAGCCTTGGCATTTGGAAAATTCTCCAGGACTTTTAAAGATCTTCCTTCTGCTTGACATGCTCTTCTCTCAGAATTTTCACGGCTGGCACTTTCTTGCCATTCAGATCTTACAGCAAATATTGCTTCCTCAGAGACACCTTTATTGACATCCTGTGTAAAGTGGCTTTGTACAGTTATCACCTCATTTTCCATATGACTTTCTTCAGAGAGTTTATTGGTTTTTAATTTTGGCTATATTTGTTAATTCATTAATTCTATCTTTTTCTTTAGGGTAGATGACCCATAAAAGCTGAATTTGGCCTTTTTGCCTTATGACTATATCTCTAACATATCTAACATATAATAAAATATTGAATAAAATATTTGATAAAGAATGAGTGAGTGAATTTGCTTTATTTCATTTTACAACTAGATACTCAGTTATCTTCTCAATATGAAGACTCCTAATTTCAACCTCAATCTTTTAAAAAAAAACACCTATTTCTCTTTTGATTGTTTACATTTCTCATTTCTCTTCTCTCCTAGATGAGAAATATTAGACACCCTGGAACTGCCCTCAATATCTCCTAAAAGATTTTCTTCATAATTTTCATTTATTTCACCCTGACATATGTGCTGAAATATTTTCCTGTTTTTATTTCACTCAAGAGGAATTCCTTTTTTATTGAAATATAGTGATGCACAATATTATCTTCACTTCAAGTATCAAATCATAGTAGAGACTTGACATTTGCATATATTATGAAATGTTCACTATAAGACTAGTAACCATCTGTCCCCATGCAAAGTTATTACACCATTGTTGACCATATTCCTTTTACTGTATATTTCATCCCATGTCTTATTTATTTTATAACTAAAATAGTTTACATTTTTTAGCAATGTCCATTCACTTACTCAGTTCTTTTATTAATTTTTAAAAATTTTAGCAAATATGTTTAGTTTTCAAGAATCCTTTACTTTCTCTGATTGCTATTTTTAATTGAATTTTGTTTCACTTTATGAATTCAGTGTCTTTTTGACTCTCTGAAATAACTAAAATTTTAAAGATATCTTTCTTTTCTGTGTATCTATTTCCTAGAAATATTTGTCTTTAGTTCTCTCTTTCATATGGCCTTCCTTAGCTCTCTGGTGGTCTCTGCTTTCTAGGATGTGGTAAGCAAAAGAATACATTGATTAGTTTAAGTAATGAGGTTATGTTTCCTCCAAAGTTGTGTCATCCCAATTCACCTATTTTCCCACATATACTTTAAATTCCATTTGTCTGAGAATGATACTCAGTGATCTATATTAACAGATAAGGATGCAGGTACAGACACCTAACAGGATGACCACTAAAATTTCAATAAACACTTAAATTTTTTTTTTCTGTCATCATCGATCAATTTATTAACCCCTATAACTTTTCTTCTAAATAAGAATTGGAGTAATGTTTTAATATTTTGCAGCACTGCTATAAATGTACTCTTTTAAACACCTTTCCAGTAACTTAAATGGAAAGCTGGAAGGGAGAGGAAGTAAAATAATAAAGTGTGCCAAGTGGTTTACTTCATCTAGAAAATACAGCTGCCAGACTTGCACTATTATTATTAGTTTAGTCAGGCTTCATCCATCCTAAATTTATTTCGATCCAGTTTCTATCACCAACAGTCTATCGAGATTACTCTTCCTACCATCTCCACTGACCAAAACTTGGGTTGATCTTCTCTTCTCCAACTGGTGCTTAATTGGAAAAATCTTTCCTACTTCTAAATAACTCTTCTCACTCAAAGATTGTGGGGCAGTATTTTCTTTTAATTTTTCTGTTTTTATTTTATTGACTCCTTCTGCCCATTGGTGGCTCAGGGGTAAAGAATAAACCTGCCAGTGTAGGGGGTGAGGGCTTGATCCCTGGGTCAGGAAAATTCCCTGGAAAAGGAAATGGCAACCCATTCCAGTTTTCTCACCTGGGAAACCCCACGGACAGAGGAACCTGGTGGGCTACAGGCCATAGGGTCCCGAGAGTCAGACACGACTTGGCAACTAAACAACAACAACCTGCCCATCGCTTAGTTCTAAGATGCAGCCGTGCGATGGGTCCAAATCCCTGTGCTGATGAGTCACTGGACCTCTTCAGCTCTCTTTGCTGCTGCTGCTGCTAAGTCACTGCAGTCGCGTCCGACTCTGTGCGACCCCATAGACGGCAGCCCACCAGGCTCCCCCGTCCCTGGGATTCTGCAGGCAAGAACACCGGAGTGGGTTGCTATTTCCTTCTCCAATGCATGAAAGTGAAAGTGAAGTCGCTCAGTCGTGTCTGACTCTTAGCAACCCCATGGACTGCAGCCTACCAGGCTCCTTTATGCATGGGATTTTCCAGGCAAGAGTACTGGAGTCGGGTGCCATTGCCCAATTTGCACCCTGCCCTGTCCATGTTGGTTTCTTCATAAGTCCCCCAAGCCTGTCCTGTGTATTCCAGACTCAGCATGACTTCCATTATGCATCCCACATGACATATCTGCCCCCTTGACTAGCTCTCCTCATCCCATCTGTCTTGCAAACCTTTTGAGGCCAACTTTCTATTTTCTATGAAGCATTTCCAGGAAATTCCACCAGCATTTCCCTTGAATATTTTAAGCTCCTCTAGCTGAATATTCATTTATTTACCATAAATTCTCATTTATTATTAATTCTGAATTTATATTCCACTTCTTTGGTTAATTTCTTTAAGAGCAGAGTTTGTCTTACATGTTTTTGTCCCCACCCCCCATGTAATTTTGTAATATGTTCCCAGAAACTACCAACTTTGCCATTGAAATAGTAAGTAGTCATAGTGTTAGTCACTCAGTCATGTCCAACTCTTTGCGACCCCTTGGACTGTGGCCCGCCAGGCTCCTCTGTCCATGGGATTCTCCAGGCAAGAATACCAGAGTGGATTGCCATTCCCTTCTCCAGAAGATCTTTCTGACCCAGGGATCAAACCCAGGTCTCCTGCATTGCAGGCAGATTCTTTACTGTCTGAGCTACAGGGAAGATGCATGTGAGTAAACAAGAAATAAATTGATCTATACTTTTTGGCCAGGACAAAAAAGGTGAAAAGTTTGGAGTTAAGGATTAGGTCTGCCTGTGAATAGCTACTGTGAAAAGCATAAATAATATTTTTATAATTACTAGTAGGAAAAGGCTTCCCTGGAGGCTCAGATGGTAAAGAATCTGCCTGCAATGCAGGAGACGTGGGTTTGATCCCTGGGTCAGAAAGATCTTCTGGAGAAGGGAATGGCAATCCACTCTGGTATTCTTGCCTGGAGAATCCCATGGACAGAGGAGCCTGGCGGGCCCTAGGTCAGAAAGATCCTCTGGAGAAGAGAATAGCCACCCACTCCAGCATTGTTGCCTGGAGAATCTCATGGCCTGAGGAGCCTGGCGGGTGACAGTCTCTGGGTCACAAAGAGTTGGATATGACTGAGCAACCAACACACATACACACACAGTAGGAAAAGCACATTAGCCTAGTTAACATGGTTTTAAATAGTTAGCACGTGGATGGGTTTTCCTTTGTTTTTTGTTGTTTCAGATTCTCGCTTTACCACGTAGCACTGGAGTATCAGAAAACCTTTTCTGCTTATCTGCTTAGCTGGTTCCAAAAGAGATGCCTATGACCCCCAATTTAACACAAATTTCTTAATTTCAGAAAATCATACAAAAAGGAAAACACCTGTCAGGTCAGCTCCCTTAGATTATAATCTATAAAACTATAGAATCACCCAAAACTAACATTATACTGTAAGTCAAATATACCTCAATTAAAAAAAATAATAATAATGCTTCCATGCCTGCTCTCTAGGAGATAATTTGCTAAGACAACACATTGATTCTGGGTATAATGCTTAAATGAATGAAAACTTTTAAAACGTCTGTTATAAAATAGATAACTAATAAGCACCTACTGAATAGCACGGAGAGCTCCATTCAATACTCTATAATGACCTATACGAGAAAAGAATCCAAAAAAGAGCGGGTATATGTCAGAGGATGAGATGGCTGAATGGCATCACTGATGCAATGAACATGAACTTGGGCAAACTCCAGGAGATGGTGAGGGACAGGGAGGCCTGGCATGCTGTAGTCCATGGGGTCGCAAAGAGTCAGACACAACTGGGTGACTGAACAACAACAAATGCATGTATGTATAACTGATTCACTTTGCTGTACACAAAAACTGACAGCATTGTACATCAGCTATACTCCAATAAAAATTAATTAAAAATAAATTCTTTAAAATTCTGCTTTCTCAGCTCATAAAATTAAAGAACTCTTTGCAAAATAGCTTTCTAATTGATCTGACATCAATTTACCTAACATATCTTTCTGTACCTAAAGGTATAGAAAGTTCTGTACATAGCTTGTGTTTATGTATTATTAGTGCTAATGAAGTGCTAGTGAAAATCGCTTAGTCGTGTCCGACTCTTTGCCACCCCATGGACTGTACAGTCCCTGGAATTCTCCAGGCCACAATACTGGAGTGGGTAGCCTTTCCTTTCTCCAGGGGATCTTCCCAACCCAGGGATCAAACCCAGGTCTCCTGCATTGCAGGTGGATTCTTTACCAACTGAGCTATCAGGAAAGCCCTTATGTATTATTAGGTTAGATATTAAATGAAGGAATATTTATATAATTTCTAGAAACTATCTTTGTAAAAATAAAATTATGTTGTCATTGAAATGAACTCCACGATTTTTCAGGCTTCCTAAGATTCCATGGTCCAAGCCTCAGAAGAATTTGGCTGTATATCTGGTTTGGAATCTGGACACAGACTCTAAAGCTGCTTAACACTGCTTGTAGTACAAATATGCACTTTCAAGACAACTTTTTCTACTGAATAAATTTTCCATTTTCATTCTGTAGAACTGCTAAGAAAATTCTTCTGAATAAAAGGATATTTCTGTCAAAGTCTTCTTGGAGTTTGCATAATTGTACTTGCGCTTATCTGTCTTCATCTACCCAAACACTTGTTCCCAAGAATACAAGCTTTAGAGAGGTTAACACAAATTCTAAGATGAGATACCCTTTTCTTTCTATAGTTATTACAACTCAGAGAAATGTCATTCACTAGCAAGATGATATAATAGTGATATATAGAGAGATATCATAATGCAGATACATGTTGGTGCCTCAGTTCTTTGTGATGAGATGAACATAACTCAAAAAGAGAAAGCAAAAGTTAAGTCGCTCAGCCCTGTCTGACTCTTTGCGACCCCATGGGCTGTAGCCTGCCAGACTCCTCTGTCCATGAGATTCTCTAGGCAAGAACACTGGATTGGGTTGCCTTTCCCTTCTCCAGGGGATCTTCCCGACCAGGGACGTAACTCGAGTCTCCTTAAACCTGACCTTTTTGAAGCTAACAATATTAATGTTGAAACTTCTATTTCATCCTGTGTTATCAGGATGAAATGTATTCCATATCTGCTTTGATGGGAAGTGAAAATAGTTCTTTCACGTCTGATTCTTTGTGACCCCATGTACTATACAGTCCATGTAATTCTCCAGGCCAGAATACTGGAGTGGGTAACCTATCCCTTCTCCAGCAGGTGTTCCCCACCCAGGAATCCAACCGGGGTCTCCTGCATTGCCGGTGGATTCTTTACCAATTGCGTTATCAAGGAAGCCCAGGTAAGCCTTTAAGTATCAAAATTGTCTTCAGTGATTTTCTCTAGATTCTCTCAAAGTATTTTGAATATTCATGACTTTCATTCACCGGAAAACACTTAACACAATTGATATTTCTTTTTTTATTATCCAAGGACATCAGTGTAAACAGTTTGCATAAGCAGACTGTTCATCATCTAAAATGGGTAGATAAATTATGCCCCAGGGCCAAATATGGTCCCCTATCTGTTTTTGTAAATAAAGTTTTATTGGAACACAGCCAAACTGATTCATTTACACATTGTCTGTGACTGTGCTCTGTTCCAGAAAAGGCAAATAATTGTGACAGAACTTACATGTCCCCTAAATCCCAAAAGCTTTACTATCTGTACCTTTATTTTTTAAAAAAGTTTGCAAGCCCTGACTGAAAACAGTTCTTTTTTATTGTTTCCTGTAATACTGGAAGTCATTGCAGTAGTTTCCTTTCCCACACCTCCAATTCATAGTCCAAATAAAGTATTTCTAAGTATCTCATGTTTACTTTTAAAGTATTTACCTTCTAAATGCCTTTAAAATTTTCCACTTCTCTCTGTTTTCATTGTTAGCATTCTCATCAATTCACCGTCTTCAACTGTACTACTGCAATAGCCTTCTCACTGATTTTCTGCTGCCAGCCTTGATCCAAGTAAATCCATTCTTTATACTGTAGCCATAGTGATAGTTTTCAAATACAGTTTTCATTATTTCACTCTCACACTGAAAACCCTCCAATAGCTTCCCTATGTTCATTGTTGTTCAGTTGCTCAGTCAACTCCAACTCTTTGCGACCTCATGGAGTACAGCAAGCCAGACTACCCTGTCCTTCACCATCACCTGCAGCTTGTTCAAATTTATGTATATCGAGTCAGTGATGCCATCGAACCATCTCATCCTCTGTTGTTCCCTTTTCCTTCTGCCTTCAATCTTTCCCAGCATCAGGATCTTTTCTAATGAGTCAGCTCTTCCCATCAGGTGGCCAACGTATTGGAGTTTCAGCTTCAGCATCAGTCCTTCCAATGAATATTCAGGATTGATTTCCTTTAGGATGGACTGGTTGGATCGCCTTGCAGTCCAAGGGACTCTCAGAAATCATCTCCAACACCACAGCTCAAAACCATCATTCTTTGGTGCTCAGCCTTCTTTATGGTCCAACCATCACATCCATACATGACTACTGGAAAAATCATAACTTTGACTAGATGGACCTTGTTGGCAAAGCAATGTATCTGTTTTTAATATGCTGTCTAGGTTTGTCATAGCTTTTCTACCAAGGAACAAGTATCTTTTCATTTCATGGTTGCAGTCACCATCGGCAGTGATTTGGGAACTCAAGAAAATAAAATCTCTCACTGTTTCCTTTCTTTCCCCATCTATTTGCCATGAAGTGATGAGACCTGATGCCATGATCTTAGTTTTCTGAATGTTGAGCTTTAAGCCAGCTTTTTCACTCTCCTCTTTCACTTTCATCAAGAGGCTTTTTAGTTCTTCTTCACTTTCTGCCATAAGGGTGGTGTCATCTGCATATCTGAGGTTATTGATGTTTCTCCTAGCAAGCTTGATCCCAGCTTGTGCTTCATCCAGACCAGCATTTCACATGATATACTCTGCATATAAGTTACATAGATAGGGTGACAATATACAGCCTTAATATACTCTTTTCCCAATTTTGAACCAGTCCATTGTTCCATGTACAGTTCTAACTGCTGCTTATTGACCTGCATATAGGTTTCTCAGTAGGCAGGTAAGGTGGTGTGGTATTCCCATCTCTTCAAGAAATTTCCACGGTTTGTTGTGATCTACACAGATGGTGACTACAGCCATGAAATGAAAAGATGCTTACTCCTTGGAAGGAAAGTTATAACCAACCTAGACAGTATATTAAAAAGCAGAGACATTACTTTGTTGACAAAGGTCCATCTTGTCAAGGCTATGGTTTTTCCAGTGGTCATGTGTGGATGTGAGAGTTGGACTGTAAAGAAAGCTGAGGACCAAAGAATTGAACTGTTTTGAACTGTGGTGTTGGAGAAGACTCTTGAGAGTCCCGTGGACTGCAAGGAAATCCAACCAGTCCATCCTAAAGGAGATCAGTCCTGGGTGTTCATTGGAAGGACTGATGCTGAAGCTGAAACTCCAATACTTTGGCCACCTGATGCGAAGAGCTGACTCGTTTGAAAAGACCCTGATGCTGGGAAAGATTGAGGGTAGGCAGAAAAGGGGGACAACAGAGGATGAGATGGTTGGATGGCATCACCAACTTAATGGACATGAATTTGGGTAGACTCCAGGAGTTGGTGATGGACAAGGAGGCTTGGCGTGCTGTAGTCCATGGGGTCGCAAAGAGTCAGACACCACGGAGCAACTAAACTGAAATACTGCTGCTGCTGCTAAGTCGCTTCAGTCGTGTCCGACTCTGTGCAACTCCATAGACAGCAGCCCACCAGGCTCCACTGTCCCTGGGATTCTCCAGGCAAGAACACTGGAGTGGGTTGCCATTTCCTTCTCCAATGCATGAAAGTGGAAATTGAAAGTGAAGTCGCTCAGTCGTGTCTGACTCTTCGTGACCCCATGGACTGCAGCTTACCAGGCTCCTCCATCCATGTGATTTTCCAGGCAAGAGTATTGGAGTGGGGTGCCATTGCCTTCTCTGAAACTGAACTGAACACAGTCAAAGTCTTTAGTGTACTCAGTGAAGCAGAAGTAGATGTTTTTCTGGAATTCTTTTGTTTTTTTTATGATCCAGCAGATGTTGGCAATTTGATCTCTGGTTCCTCTGCCATTTCTAAATCCAGCTTGAACACCTGAAAGTTCTTGGTTCGTGTACTATTGAAGCCTAGCTTGGAGAATTCTGAGCACTACTTTGCTAGCATGAGAAAATGAGTCTAATTGTGCGGTAGTCTGTACATTTTTTGGCATTGCCTTTCTTTGGGATTGGAATGAAAATTGACTTTTTCCATTCCTGTGGCCATTGCTGAGTTTTCAAAATTTCTTGGCATTTTGAGTGCCTAAGTTCATTAGTATTAAAATAGTATCCATAACATTCTGCATCTATCAGTCACTATTTTTCTGCATAATTTAATCCCAGCCTTTTTAGCTCATTTCATCTTATTACTCTCCTTACAGTGGTCTTTTATTTCATAAATCCCTCCTACCTCAGGGCCTTTGCGCAAGCTGTATACTCCATTTGAAACTTTTCTGTGTTCTTTTGCACTAGTGATTTAGTCACTAAGTTGTGTCCAGTTCTTGTGGCTCCATGGACTCTAGTCCACCAAGTTTCTCCATCCATGAGGTCTTCTAGGAAAGAATATTGGCTGGGTTGCCGTTTCCTTCTCTGGGGACACTCCCTGACCCAGGGACCTTTTTTCCATAACACAGCTCTAGTAGCAGTTAGTCGTCTTTAATGTCATTCCAAATAATTTTACTGTGATGGTGGTCATATCAGTGTGCATTTAAAAAAAAGAAAATATTGGTGCATTTTTGTGTAGCCATTTTAATATTGAAGACGGAAGAAAAGAAGTAATATTTTCAGCCTGTCATGCTTTATTATTTCAAGAAAGATAAAAACAGAACTGAAATGCAAAAAAAAAAAAAAAAAGTTCTGCAGTGGATGGAGAAGGTGCAGTGACTGATCTAATGTGTCAAAAGTGGTTTGCAAAGCTTTGTGCTGGAGGTGTCTTACTGGACCATGCTCCACAGTCTGGTAGACCAGTTCAAGTTGATAGATCAAATGGAGAAATTAATTGAGAATAATCAACACTATACCATGTGGGAGATAGCCGACATACTCAAAATATCCAAATCAAGTGTTGAAAATTATTTGAACTAGATTGGTTATGTTAATCACTTTAATGTTTAGGTTCCACCTAAGTTAAGATAGCATACTGAAAAGCAGAGACGTTACTTTGCCAACAAAGGTCCGTCTAGTCAAGGCCATGGTTTTTCCAGTGGTCACGTATAGATGTGAGAGTTGGACTGTGAAGAAAGCTGAGCGCCGAAGAACTGGTGCTTTTGAACTGTGGTGTTGGAGAAGACTCTTGAGAGTCCCTTGGACTGCAAGGAGATCCAACCAGTCCATTCTGAAGGAGATCAACCCTGGGATTTCTTTGGAAGGAATGATGCTAAAGCTGAAACTCCAGTACTCTGGCCACCTCATGTGAAGAGTTGACTCATTGGAAAAGACTCTGGTGCTGGGAGGGATTGGGAGCAGGAGGAAAAGGGGACGACAGAGGATGAGANGACAGAGGATGAGATGGCTGAATGGCATCACTGGCTCAATGGACGTGAGTCTGAGTGAACTCCGGGAGTTGGTGATGGACAGGGAGGCCTGGTGTGCTGCAATTCATGGGGTCACAAAGAGTCATACATGACTGAGCGACTGAACTGAACTGAAGTTAAAGTTCCACTTTCCTGACCATATTTCCACATGTGATTCCTTACTTAAGCATAATGAAAACATTCTGATTTTAAAACAAATTGTGATGGGTGATGAAAAGTAAATACTGTACAATAACTTGGAAAGGAAGAGGTTGCAGGGTAGGTGAAATGAACCACCACCAACCACACTAAAGTCCAGTCTTCATCCAAAGAGGGTGATGTTGTGCATACAGTGAGATAGAAAGGGAGTCCTCTATTATGAGCTCCTTCTGGAAAACCAAATGGTTAATTCCAGGAAGTACTGCTCCCAATTACACCAAAGGAAAGCATCACTTGAGAAAAAGCATCCAGAATTCATTATAAATTATTAATATATATTTATTAATACACATAATATTCCATTAGGATAACGTAAGACCACATTTCCTTGATAACCAGCAAAAACTGTTATCCTTTGGCTGGGGAGTCTGACTCATCCATCATATTCACCAGGAATCAACCCTGAATACTCATTGAAAGGACAGATGCTGAAGCTGAAGCTTCAATACTTTGGCCACCTGATGCAAAGAACTAACTCATTGGAAAAGACCCTGATGCTGGGAAAGATTGAAGGTAAAGAAGAGGGCAGCAGAGGATGAGATGGTTGGATAGAATCACCAATTCAATAGACATGAATTTGGGAAAACTCAGAGATAATAAGGACACAGAGGCCTGGCATATCGCAATCCACGAGGTTGCAAAGAGTTGGACAACACTTAGTGACTGAACAACAGCAACAACAACAATTCACCAGATATTGCACGTTAAAATTTCCATTTATTTTAGTCTTTATAACATTCTTTTAATGAAAAAAGATTCCATTCCCTGGAAGACTGTAAAAGACACTTGGAACAGTTCTTTGCTCAAAAAGATTAAAAGTTTTGGGAAGATGGAGTTATAAAGTTGCCTGAAAAGTGGCAGAAAATAGTGAAATAAAACAGTGAATATGTTGTTCAATAAATTTCTTGGTGAAAATGAAAAGTAAGTCTTTTAATTTATTTAAAAACTGAACGGACTTTTTGCTCAACCCAATACTATCTCTGAAAAAGAGAAGCATTTCCATAAGCTTACTTTCTAAGGCATGCATTTTTGTACCAATATATTAACCTTCATGGTGTCATGAGTGTTTCTGTGGGAAATGATGGACCAAAGCATGTATCTTTATAGACCCTTGATAATTAGAAAGACAAAGAACAGGGGTTTTCTGTTATGTTCTCATCACACTGTGAAAACTGAAAAAATTAGAATAATAAAGCTTAGAAGGGATCAGAAAATGTCAATCAATCAATCTATCTTTCTACCTTGAGGCATTTGTATTTAAATTAACAGCTAAAAAACCAAAAGGGACTGAGGTAAGAAAAGGTAAAAAAAAAAAAAAAAACTATGCTCTAGGCAAAGAGAATATTTATCAGAAACTAAAATGCAATCTTTTCATCTTATCCACATCGCTATATATTCAGCTTTGGCTAAGATCAAGTGGTGGCTCAGACGGAAAGCGTCTGTCTACAATGTGGGAGACCTGGGTTCGATCCCTAGGTCAGGAAGTTCCCTGGAGAAGGAAATGGCAATCCACTCCAGTACTCTTGCCTGGAAAATCCCATGGATGGAGGAACCTGGTGTCCACGGGGTCACAAAGAGTTGGACACGACTGAGCGACTTCACTTCACTTCATAAGCAGAGAATCATCTAGTAACGATTCTTTAGCAAATATTTATGTCTACAGAAAATTTACCTAGACCAACTGAGACAGAGAATAGTGTGTCATTTTCAAACTTTTTACAATTTTATAGTGAGGATTTTACACCATTCCTTGATAATCCAACCCTTCTCCAGGGGATCTTCCCAATCCAGGGACTGAACCCAGGTCTCCCACACTGCAGGAGGATTCTTGACCATCTGAGCCAGCAGGGAAGCCCAAGAATACTGCAGTGGGTAGCCTATCCCTTCTCCAGAGATTTTCCTGACCCAGGAATTGAACCGGGGCCTCCTGCATTGCAGCAGATTCTTTACCAGCTGAGCCATCAGGGAAGCCCAGAAAATATCACCCTCTTCCAAAGCTACAATGTTTTTTTCTTAAGTCTAACATACTCTCCCTGGCTATAATTTAATCTCATCCTTCTACCCTCAGCAGAGCAGAGAGCAGCTGGCAGTATCCTCCTTCCAATTAATAATCTTTCACATAATTACAGGTGGTTAGTCACCAACTCTTAGCTTTTCTCATCTACACAAAATCAGCTCAGTAATTTTTTAAAGCCTTTCCCTCCAGGGCATATATTTTTATTTTTTGATATTTTTATAGGCCACACTTGCCTCATTTATATTCTTAGTACACTTATACTTTCCTTAGTGTTTCTCTTTGGTCAATAGGCAATGTTATGGAAAACAAACCTCATACAAAGGCATATAAAAAATCTATTTTAGGATTACTGGTTCAACGGATCAGCATAATTGCATTGTTAACTAAAGCAGAACCAAAGAGAATTTAGCCTTGTTCACACAAGTGAATGCTGATTTATTAAAAACACTAATTCTCTGCAATTTTTACTTAGCACCAATAGTAAAAGTGAGAATGTTAGAGTTGATTATCATCCATCCTTTCAAAAGTTCTGGGGCTTCCGTGATAGCTCAGTTGGTAAAGAATCCACCTGCAATGCAGGAGACCCCAGTTTGATTCCTGGGTTGGGAAGACCTGCTGGAAAAGGGATAGGCTACCCACTCCAGTATTCTTGGACTTCCCTGGTGGCTCAACCGGTAAAGAATCCACCTCCAATGTGGGAGACCTGGGTTCAGTCCCTGGGTTGGGAAGATCCCATGGAGAAGGAAATGGCTACCGACTCAAGTATTCTGGCCTGGAGAATTCAACGGACTGTATAGTCCATGGGTTCCCAAAGAGTCAGGCATGACTGAGCAACTTTCACTCCTCAAGAGATTGAGTAAGAAGAGAAAGAAGTGGATCTTGAGAAAGAGAGAGAAGTCAGGGTAAGAGAAAATCATTTTAGACGGAAGAATCTTGAGCAGAGTGTGTGCGGAAAGAACAGATATAAAATAAGAGTTGGAAAGTGAGAAAGTGGGTAACTGCTGAAATGAGAGCATAAAAGACCCAAAAGGGAGTGGAGAGAGGTGAAGAGGTGGAATTTAACTGACTTGGACTTATCTTTAAATAAGCAAAATTCTACTTTGTTACTTTGACTGTATACTAATATACTAATCTTATCCTTTGATTTTATAAACAGTTCATTTAGATTGTTAATTTCTTGGCAATCTTTTGTGAATTTCTTGACAATCTTTAAGGATATATATTTTTTTCTCCTGAAAAAAAAGTGTAGTAATTATTTACTACACTGCTCATGGACTGCAGCCCTCCAGGCTCCTCTGTCCATGGGATTCTCCAGGCAAAAGCACTGGAGCGGGCTGCTATGCCCTTCTAAAAGGGATTATCCTGACCCAGGGATCGAACCCCAGGTCTCCTGTGTTTCCTGCATTCCAGCAAATTCTTTACCTACTGAGTCACCTGGGAGGCACTAATTATGACAATACCTCATAGATAATATTTGAACTAGATTCAGGCTCTTTTTACTCTTCAAATATTAATACCTTGATTGAATTAGGCTTCAAACTACTTTTTTATTTTATTAATGAGCTTTTGATTGATTCATATTTAAATAATTGCATTATTTAATTGCATTAACACTCAATTTTAAAATTAAGTAATTCTAATTAGCTTAAAATCAATTTTCCCTTTCTCAGCATTTAATTATTATTATGATTTGTCTTTTTATATCTTCTATATCTTTGCAATCCATGACCTTCTTTCTTAAAACAACAAGATGTCCTATGGAGCAGTATCAGATCCCCCTATCTTTCAGTTCAGTTCAGTCACTCAGTCGTGTCCGACTCTTTGCCACCCCATGAATTGCAGCACGCCAGGCCTCCCTGTCCATCACCAAATCCCGGAATTCACTCAAACTCA
>SJYQ01001032.1:910020-991050 GCA_006410935.1 Redunca redunca
AGGTTGGTCATAATTTTTCTTCCAAGGAATAAGCATCTTTTAATTTCAGGGCTGCAATCACCATCTGCAGTGATTTTGGAGCCCAAATAGTAAAGTCTGTCACTGTTTCCACTGTTTCCCCATCTATTTCCCATGAAATGATGGGACCAGATGCAATGACCTTAGTTTTCTGAATGTTGAGCTTTAAGGCAACTTTTTCACTCTCCTCTTTCACTTTCATCAAGAGGCTTTTTAGTTCCTCTTCACTTTCTGCCATAAAGGTGGAGTCATCTGCATATCTGAGGTTATTGATATTTCTCCCGGCAATCTTGATTCCAGCTTGTGTTCCTTCCAGCCCAACGTTTCTCAGGATGTACTCTGCATAGAAGTTAAATAAGCAGGGTGACAATATACAGCCTTGAAGCACTCCTTTTCCTATTTGGAACCAGTCTGTTGTTCCATGTCTAGTTCTAACTGTTGCTTCCTGACCTCCATATAGGTTTCTCAAGAGGCAGGTCAGGTGCTCTGGTATTCCCATTTCTTTCAGAATTTTCCACAGTTTATTGTGATGCCCCCCAAATGCATAGAAGTGAAAGAGGAGAGTGAAAAAGTCGGCTTAAAGCTCAACATTCAGAAAACTAAGGTCATTGCATCTGGTCCCATCATTTCATGGGAAATAGGTGGAGAAACAGTGGAAACAGTGACAGACTTTATTTATGAGGGCTCCAAAATAACTGCAAATGGTGACTGCAGCCATGAAATTAAAAGACGCTTGCTCCTTGGAAGAAAGGAGCATAAATAGGTTAACCTAGACAGCATGTTAAAAAGCAGAGACATTACTTTGCCAACAAAGATTCATCCAATCAAAGCTGTGGTTTTTCCGGTAGTCATATATGGACGTGAGAGTTGGACTATAAAGAAAGCTGAGCACCAAAGAATTGATGCTTTTGAACTATGATGTTGGAGAAGACTCTTGAGAGTCCCTTGGACTGCAAGGAGATCCAATCAATCCATCCTAAAGGATATCAGTCCTGAATGTTTATTGAAAGGACTGATGTTGAAGCTGAAACTCGAATACTTTGGCCACCTGACGCGAAGAGCTGACTCATTAGAAAAGACCCTGATGTTGGGAAAGATTGAAGGCGGGAGGAAAAGGGGACGACAAAGGATGAGATGGTTGGATGGCATCACTGACTCAATGGACCTGAGTCTGAGTGAACTCCAGGAGTTGGTGATGGACAGGGAGGCCTGACATGCTGCGATTCATGGGGTTGCAAAGAGTCGGACATGACTGAGCGACTGAACTGAACTGAACTGAAATGCAACCTGCTATGTACATAACAGCTTTTGATAGCCATTTCCCTCAGGGCTTCTCTATTATGGGTGATATCAGAACAGAGAGTGTGTTTTGGAGTAAACTGAAAAGCGAAACCATTTTCTTAAGAAGGATTTTAATTAGTCAAATGGAACTTGTTAATGTTTTTCATTTGAGGTTTGAAGAGAAAGGAACTAAAACACAGAGAAACATAGCAAGTATAGATTCTCTGGCTTCCCTAGAAATGTGGGGTGACACACCTCTGAATTTTTTCCGACAGAACTATTATAAGAGAAAGAAAAAAGTTGTGAGAGGGTAAATGTTACCCAAGAATATAGTAGCATTAAGGGCTCAAGCACCAGGCTTATAGAATTTCTCTACAACATAGTTTTTTATGGATGAAACGTGTATGCAGTCTAATTAACATAATTGGAGCTACTATCATCATGCTATCCATTTTTTTTTTTACTTTAGCGCATACTGTTGAGGTATATGGGAAGCAATATTTGCTATTGCAATATTGCCCCCTTGCTACGTTTGGGTTATTTCATCATCCTGTTTATTTTACCTTTCTTGTGGTGACACCCTGCTACTCAAAGATGAGGTTAAGTCCTCTTAGCCAGGAAAGTAGAAAGAGAGAGACAATGACAGCAATCCACAGGCCTGGTCTAAGAGTGAGCAGTCTTGCAAAAATACTAAAGGAAAATAATATCCCCTAACTCAGATAATTCAATCTAATAAAACAATGAAAGAGATTGATTTCAAACAGAATGCATTCATTGTATGTCATTTGCCCCTCTGTTTTAAAAGCAATTAAAACAAGTTATATATCATTTTAGAAAACTGAGAATAAAATCATAAAGGCACAGTGGGGTTTGCTTGAAATACACATTACTAAAATGGTACCAAAACATTTCATTTGCTTTGGCCTTTTGAAGCGAGGCCATGGGGAGGATGGAAGAGTGATACTTCTTGACACTCAACAGTTCTGCTGTTTGCTCTTGCTTTTAGAGTCACTAAGGTATTTTTTTCCCTGATAACTCAGGATAGCCAGACGGGAGATAAGAACTTCATGGGCCATCAGGATCCTGGGTGATCACTCCATTTCAGCATCTTCAAAGGAAAGCAAAAGAAGAGGGCTTCAGTTTCAAAATCAGTTTATGTGGCTGTTTCATGGCACAGAAGAGGTTACACAGGTGTTTCAGGCCTTTGATGTTTTCTTTTTGTTCATACTGTTTCCAAAGGGAAGGTGTAGGCTAAAGCATTCCCAACAGTTCCTACCTGAGGCGTCAAGCCAAGGCAAGCAGATGTTGGTGTCTCATTCACAGTCAATGAATGTAATATCTGGTTTTTCATAACTACCCGTCCAAAGCGTATAAACAGAACATAGTATAAAGATCAGTAAAACAGGAGGAGACATACTCTGTGCCTTCTCACCCCACGGAGCTCCGAATGACTCCACATCCTCTTGCCTACATTTCCTGAACTCCGGTTTGGACCAAAATCACTGGAAAAGCTGCCAGAGTATAAGCTCCTCCTTAGAGGTGCATCACACAATCTTTGCTGAGCTTCAGGATGTGGCTCTTAATCATCTACCAGATGTTTTTATTTACTAGTTGCTATTTAAAATAGCTTGTAGGGTATTCTTATTCATTCTGATCTCATTCCATTTAGAAATCGTTAAATGCATGCAACATATGTATTCCTAAAGCAGAGACTCAGCAGCAATAATCAAGGCTGTGAAAGTGTTTTCTGAAATCCACACAAAACTAGTCAACTGCATGAACATGCTGAACAGTGTTTCATACTACTCTTAAGTAATAAATAAATAAAAGAAAGAAAGAAACTGAAGCTGCTCAGTCATGTCTGACTCTTTGCGACCCTATGGACTGTAGCCCACCAGGCTCCTCCATCCATGGGATTTCCCAGGAAAGAGTACTGGAGTGAGTTGCCATTTCCTTCTCCAGGGCATCTTCCCGACCCAGGGATTGAACCTGGGTCTTCTGCATTGCAGGCAGATGCTTTGCTGTCTGAGCCAGCAAGGAAGCGAAGTCTTAAGCACTGGACCACCAGGGATAGGAGCATTTTAATGGTGGTGGAGTGAGAGCAGTGGATGCTTCCCATGCCCCTAGAAAACACCCCCTTTTTCTGGTCGGTATAACTAGCCCCAAGCTTTTGATGGCTAATTGCTTAGTTGCCTTTTCCAGAGAACTTATCTAAGCTGATCTAAGCAGGAGTGTTCTCTCTGAAGGTAATTGTGATGCATACACATGCTCACACACACAAACACACACATGCTCACACACACAAACACACACATGCATACACACACACACCAGCTCAGTCTGCTGATAACTGACTCACATTAGTGCACACAGGAGCAGTCCCCTTGATCATGCTGCAATTTACACCCTAGAGCAACCCAACGGATCAGCCTGAAGCTGGACATCATCTGGGATAACTTCTAATAGCGATTTGCCTCATCCTTCCATATCCTGCCTCCCTCAGAATATCACTCTTAAAAGCATCACTTGATGTACTAAAATTACTCCTCTGTTTCTTGGGAATCCAACCCTATGTAAGCACATGTAAATAATGCAAATCATTAGGACTGAGGTAGTAAATCAATCAAAAAAATATGGTCTGTACCGTGAATAGAGAGCAAGGGTGGCAGAGAGCAAAAAAACACAGGCCTGAACATACTACCTAGCACTGTGCAACAATTGTATTATTTTAAGTGGATGAATAAACAAACAAATATAAGTTGAAGACTGCTACAAATATCTTCTTCTTGTTGTTCAGGTACTAAGCAGTGACTGACTCTTTGTGGCCCCATGGACTGCCGCATGCCAGAATTCCCTGTTCTTCACTATTTCCATGAGTTCACTCAAACTCACGTGCACTGAGTCGGTAATGCCATCCAACCATCTCATCCTCTGTCCCTCCCTTCTATCACCCACAATCTTTCCCAGTATCAGGGTCTTTTTCCATGAGTCGACACTTCCAATCAGGTGGCGAAGGTATCAGAGCTTCAGCTTCAGAATCAGTCCTAACAATGAATATTCAGGATTGATTTCATTTAGGATTGCCTGGTTTGATCTCCTTGCAGTCCAAGGAACTCCCAAGAGTTTTCTCCAGCACCACAGTTCAAAAGCATCAGTTCTTCAGTGCTCAGCCTTCTATATGGCCCAACTGTCACATCCATACATGACTACTTGAAAAACTACAGCTCTGACCATACAGAACTGTATCAGCAAAGTGATGTCTCTGCTTTTTAATATGCTCTTTAGGTTTTTCATGCTCTTCCCTGGTGGCTCAGATGGTAAAGAATCTACGTGCAATGTGGGAGACCCGGGTTTGAACTCTGGGTTGGGAAGATCCTCTGAAGAGGGCATGGCAACCCACTCCAATATCCTTGTCTGGAGAATCCCCATGGGCAGAGGAGCCAAGTGGGCTACAGTCCATGGGTTACACAGAGTCGGACATAACTGAACAGCTAGGCACACATGGGTTACTCACAGCTTTCCTTTCAAGAAGAAAGCCTCTTTCCGTTTCATGGTGGCAGTCGCCTTCCACAGTGGTCTTGGAATGCGAGAGAATAAGATCTGTCACTGCTCACATCATGCGGTGCTAGTGCTAAAAACCCACCTAAGAACGCAGGACACAAAAGAGACGGGGTTCAAACCCTGGGTTGGAAGATCTCCTGGAGGAGGAAATGCCAACCCACTCCAGTATTCTTGCCTGGAGAATCCATGGACGCAGGTGCCTGGTGGGCTACAGTCCATAGGGACACATAGAGTTGGAGATGGCTGCAGTGACTTAGCCCATTTGCTATGAAATGATGGGGCTGGATGCCATTATCTTAGTTTTTTGAATGTTGAGTTTTAAGCCAGCTCTTTTGCTTTCCTCTTTCATCCTCAACAAGAGGCTCTGTAGTTCCTCTTTCAGTTCAGTTCAGTCGCTCAGTCGTGTCTGACTCTTTGAAACCCCATGAATTGCAGCACACCAGGCCTCCCTGTCCATCACCAACTCCTGGAGTTCACTCAGACTCGCGTCCATCGAGTCCGTGATGCCATCCAGCCATTTCATCCTGGGTCGTCCCCTTCTCCTCCTGCCCCCAATCCCTCCCAACATCAGAGTCTTTTCCAATGAGTCAACTCTTCACATGAGGTGGCCAAAGTACTGGAGTTTCAGCTTTAGCATCATTCCTTCCAAAGAAATCCCAGGATTGATCTCCTTCAGAATGGACTGGTTGGATCTCCTTGCAGTCCAAGGGACTCTCAAGAGTCTTCACCAACACCACAGTTCAAAAGCATCAATTCTTCGGTGCTCAGCTTTCTTCACAGTCCAACTCTCACATCCATACATGACCACAGGAAAAACCATAGCCTTGACTAGACGGACCTTAGCCGGCAAAGTAGTGTCTCTGCTTTTCAATATGCTATCTAGGTTGGTCATAACTTTTCTTCCAAGGAGTAAGCGTCATTTAATTTCATGGCTGCAATCACCATCTGCAGTGATTTTGGAGCCCGAAAAAATAAAGTCTGACACTGTTTCCACTGTTTCCCATCTATTTCCCATGAACTGATTTTACTTACTGCCATTAGGGTGGTAACCTCTGCGTCTCTGAGGTTGTTGATATTTCTCCTGGCTATCTGGATTCCAGCTTGTGATTCATTCAGCCTGGCATTTGTGTGATGTACTCTACATACAAGTTAAATAATTAGGGTGACAATATACAGCTTAACTTACTCCTTTCCCAATTTTGAACCAGTCTATTTTTCCACCATTGTTGTTCAGTCGTTCAGGCATCTCTGACTCTTTGGGACCCCACGGACTGCAACACATCAGACTTTCCAGTCCTTCACCATCATCCAGAGCTTGTTCAAACTCATGTTCATTGAGTAGGTGATGCCATCCAACAGTCTCATCCTCTGTCATCTCCTTTTCCTCCTGATTTCAATTTTTCCCAGCATCAGAGTCTTTTCCAATGAGTCTGTACCTTGCATCAGGTGGCTAAAGTATTGGAACTTCAGCTTCAGCAGCAGTCCCTCTAATGAATACTCAGGATTGATTCCCTTTAGGATTGACTGGTTTGATCTCCTTGCAGTCCAAGGGGCTCTCAAGAGTCTTCTCCAACACCACAGTTAAAGCATAAGTTCTTCAGTGCTCAGGTGCTCAGCCTTTTTTATGGGCCAACTCTCACATCCATACATGTACTGGAAAAACTATAGCTTTGACTAGACAGATCTTGGTCTGCAAAATAATGTCTCTGCTTCTTAATAAGCTGTCTAGGTTTACCGTAGCTTTACTTCCAAGAGTGAGTGTGTTAATAGCCTCAGTAGGGAGGCCAGAGGTCCCCAAGAGGCAGGAGGAAACAAAATTGCAAGTGGCAGACATATTTTTTTCTTTTCTCTGCTAATCCTGTGTTATCATGGTGACACCTGGTTCCCCCTGAACTTAATTTTATCTCAAACCTTCCTTTGAGCTAACCAAAGCATTTTTTCTCATGGAAATGTCTTCCTTAAGCTATGTTAATGAATTACATATTTGCTCTAAAATCTGCCTTTCTTCAAGATTCATGTCAATTGTTTTATTGCCTGGCATGACTCACCTTGCGCCAATGCTATCTCAAATGCCTGTTGAGGGTGAGGGGCCTGGTGGAACTCTCTCAGTTTTGAGGTGTTGCTAACAGATATACAACTCCTTACTAAAAACAAGCAAAGGGGCACTCTTTCTGTCCCCTTCCGATGTCTCTGTCCGTAGCTTTCTCTATCTCTTTTATACTTTAATAAAACTTTATTACAAAAAAAGCTGAGTGATCAAGCCTCATCTCTGGCCCTGGATCAAATTCCTCTCCTCTGGAGGCCATGAATCTCAGCTTCATTCATGGATCATTTCAGCAACTTTTCACAAGGAGCAAGTCTCTTTTAATTTCATGGCTGCAGCTACCATATGCAGAGATTTTAGAACCCAAGAAAATAAAGTCTGTTACTGTTTCCATTGTTTCCCCATCTATTTCCCATGAACTGATGGGACTGGAGGCCATGATCTTCATTTTTTGTATACTGACTTTTAAGCCAGCTTTTTGATTCTCCTCTTTCACATTCATCAAGAGGCTTTTTAATTTCTCTTTGCTTTCTGCCATAAGGGTGGTGTCATTGCATATCTGAGATTATTGATATTTCTCCCAGAAATCTTGATTCCAGCTTGTGCTTCACACAGCCTGGCATTTTGCATGATGTACTCTGCACATAAATTAAATAAGCAGGGTGACAATATACAGCCTTGATGTACTTCTTTCCCAACTTGGAACCGGTTCATTGCACCATGTCCTGTCCTAATTGTTGCTTCTTGACCTACATACAGATTTCTCAGGAGGCAGGTAGGTGGACTGGGATTCCCAACTCTTCAAGAATTTTCCGCTTTTTTTTTTTTTTTGGTGATCCACATAGTCAAAGCGTTTAGCATAATTACTGAAGCAGAAATAGATGTTTTGTCTGGAATTCCGTTGCTTTTTCTATGATCCAGCAGATGTTGGCAAGTTCATCTCTGGTTCCTCTGCCTTTTCTAAATTCAGCTTGAACATCTGGAAGTTCTTGGTTCATGTAATGCTGAAGCCAACCTTGAAGGATTTTGAGCATGACCTTGCTTGCATGTGAAATGAGCACAATTGTACAGTAGTTTGAACATTCTTTGGCATTGCCTTTCTTTAGGATGGAATGAAACCTGACCTTTTCCAGTCTTTTGGTTATTGCTGAGTTTTCCAAATTCACTGACATATTTAATGCATCACTTTAACAGCATCATCTTTTAGGATTTGACATAGCTCAGCTGTAACCCATCATTTCCACTAGCTTTGTTTGTAGTGATGATTCCTAAGGCCCACTTGACTTCCCATTCCAGGATGTCTGGCTCTAAGTGAGTGATAACACCATTGTGGTCATCTGAGTCATTAAGACCATTTTGTACAGTTCTTCTGTGTATTCTTGCCACTTCTTTTCAATCTGTCCTGATTCTGTTAGATCCTTACTGTTTCTGTCATTTATTTGCTCAAGTCTGCATGAAATGTTTGCTTGATATCTCTAATTTTCTTGAAGAGATCTCTAGTCTTTCCCATTCTACTGTTTTCCTCTGTTCCTTTTCATTGTTCACTTAAGTAGTCTTTCTTATCTCTCCTTGCTATTCTTTGGCACTCTGCATTCAGTTGGATATTTCTTTCCCTTTCTCCTTTACCTTTTCCTTCTCTTCTTTTCTATTTATAAGGCTTCCTCAGACAACCATTTTGCCTTGTTGCATTTCTTTTTCTTGGGGATGGTTTTGGTAACTGCATCCTATACAGTGTTACAAACCTCTGTCCACAGTTCTTCAGGCATTCTATATACCAGATCTATTCCTTTGATTCTATAGATCATCTCCATTGCATAATCATAAGGGATTTTATTTGGGTCATATCTGAATGGCCTAGTGGTTTTTCCTACTTTTTTTCTTTTTAAATTTGAGTCTGAATTTTGCAATAAGATGCTGACGATCTGAGCCACAGACAGCTCCAGGTCTTGTTTTTGCTGACTGTATAGAGCTTCTCCATTTTTGCCTGCAAAGAATATAATTATTCTGATTTTCGTATTGACCATCGTGTGATGTCCATGTGTAGAGTTGTTTCTTGTGTTGTTGGAAGTGGGTATTTGCTATGACCAGTGAATTATCTTGGCAAAACTGTTAGCCTTTACCCTGCTTCATTTTGTATTCTAAGGCCATACTTGCCTTACTCCAGGTATCTCTTGACTTTCTACTTTTGCATTCTAATCCCTTATGATGAAAAGGATATCTTTTTTTTGGTGTTAATTCTAGTAGGTCTTGTAGGTTTCATAGAACCAGTCAAATCAGCTTCTTCAGCATTAGGGGTCAGGGTGTAGACTTGGATTACTGTGATGTTGAATGCCTTGCCTTGGAAATGAACCAAGATCATTCTGTTGTTTTTGAGATTGCACCCAAGTACTGCATTTCGAACTCTTTGTTGACCATGAGGGCTAGTCCATTTCTTCTATGGAATTCTTGCCCACAGTAGTAGATATAACAGTCATCTCAATTAAAGCTACCCATTCCCATCCATTTTAGTTCTCTGATTCTTAAAATGTCGATATTCACTCTTGTCTTCTCCTGCTTATCCGTGTCCAATTTACCTTGATTCATGGACCTAACATTCTTGGTTCCTATGCAGTATTATTCCTTTTCAGCACTGGACTTTACTTTTACCACCTGACATATCCACAACTGAGCGACATTTCTGCTTTAGCCCAGTCTCTTCCTTCTTTATGGAGCTGTTTCTCTGCTCTTCCTCAGCCACATATTGGATACCTACTGAACTGGGGGCTCATCTCCCGGTGTCACTGTGCTCACGTGATTCTCAAAGCAAGAATCCTGAAGTGGTTTGCCACTTCCTTCTCCATGGGACCACATTTTGTCAGGCCTTGACTAGCCTGCTCCACAACGTGCCTGGAGCCCCGGTTGTATCACTGCTGGTCGTCCTTGAACATGTAAACTTTCACCAGCCAAAGCCAATCACCGGGACACCTGGGGGTCGTGACAAAGGCCCTGCAGGCATCCCTTGGAGGAGGGTCTGGGGAAGGCTGGAGCCAAGGTTGGGGGACCCCCCAGGAGAAGCGAGCTCCTCAGGCTCTCTGCGGCCGCGGGTCCGACCTGCTGCCTGCGTGGCCCACTCTCTGCAGGGCTCTGGCCCCTCTGCATTATCGTCCGGGCCGGGCCTGCCAGCTGTGCCACCCCAAGTGGGCCACACAGTTTCTTCATGGCCTCGCCAAGCTAGGAGCTCTGGGCACAGGTCACTACCCTGCTCCTGCCTCCTCTATGACCTCTGGTAAGCCTCTCCTGGGCCCCCTTTTCAGCCACTGTCTCTTCAGGCAACTGCCACCGTGCTATTCCACTATTATGATTCTTTGCACCCTTATCAAGTGTCAGATGAGCCGCAGGAGCCGGTGGAGGGGAGGAGTCAGCGTGGAAGCCCCACCTCATCCCTCTTCTTCTCTCTAGCTTCCACCACCTTCCCGACCCCCAAAGTCTGGGTAGACTCAAGCCCAGGGAACTTGAACTTAGAGGGTTCAAGATCAAGGGCTCAATTTCAGCTACTAGATGTGAGTCCACCTTTTGTTAGATCAGAGCACTGTCTGAGTTCTCTTAGCTGGTGAGCCCTCCAGGACCTGACCTAGATCCGTGTTCCCTAAACCAATATTTTCATGTGTGTGTCTGACTCCCCACTACATGGTGCATTTGAAGGCCGGAATCATGCTCTATTAATTTTTGTTTCCCCAAAACCTGGCACAAGATTGCCTGTATTAAATAGTGATAAATGCTTGCAGAACTGAACTGAATTGATAGCAATTTGGAAAGTATAACATGTGAGGTACAGAGTTATGTCCTCTTAAAATTCTGTGTTGAATTCCTAGCCCCCAGTAGTTCAGAATGTGACTGTATTTAGAGACAGGGCCTGAAGTCATGTGGGTTGGCTTTAATCCAACATGACAGGCATCTTAACAAGAGGAAAAGATAAGACGCTCACAGAGAAAAGACCATGAGAACACACTGGAAGATTACAGCCATCCTCCAGCAAAGGAGAGAAACCTCAGAAGAAATCAACCCTGCTGATGCCTCGATCTCAGACTTCTAACCTCCAGAATTGTGAGGAAGTGAATTTCTGTTGCTAAAGCCACCTAGTCTGTGGTACTTTGCTATGGCGGCATAAACTAATATAATCACTCTGGTGTTGAGGCCTCTGTATGCACTTTATCAAAGTTCTGCTGAATTACTTTATCTTTCTTGTTCAGCTTTGGCTTCTTTCTGCTGGATCTTTCAGCTCCTGATTTTTCTTGACCAGCCATCCCCAGGCCCCCACCACTTTGTTCTTCCCTTAGGAGATTGCTGTTTCCTGTTTCTACCCATTTACATGATTTCCCTCTCTAGCTTTGTCTTTTACATCTGTCTTGTTTAGGCTAGCTTGCCTGATTTGCTCCTGTTGTGGAATTTTGTCAATTTACGTTCCTGTCTGACCAGAGTTAGCAGATGTAGCAAATTAAAAAAAAAAATTGTTATTCAAAATTCAAATTTACCTTTGTGTCTTGTCCTCTACCTGCCCTCACACTCTTAAATGTCCTTGTTTGTGGGATGGTTAATTATGAAGTGGGGAAAAACTTCTGCATGCGGTTTAAAAAATGAATGTCAGGATTTAGAGAAAGGCATTGAGTTCAAATTCTAACATTCCCACTAAATTTCCAGTAACTTGTAGCTATTTATTCTGTCACTTAGTCTTTCTTCATCTGTGAACCATTAGCATATTCCTAATCAAACCTAGCTGAGAAAGGGAAGACCTAATCCCATTCTATTTAGAGCCGTCCAGCCAGTTCCTCTAAGTTGCTGGACTCTTTATTATTATTATTATTTTCAAATCCTTCATCATGCTTCCTCCAACCAGAACTGAGGCAATGTCAAAGTGCTATTTTGCTTCATTCTCTATCCCATCCCTTCTCTACCCCCAATACCCAATTCTAAGGAGCTTTTTTCCATTCATTCCTTTTGTATGACTCATTGGAAACATCCGCAAGCCATTTACAAACCCCACCCCATAACCCTATCACCACCCCAGCCTTGGAGTTTGCTACAAATAATTCTTTTGGAAAAAGAGTCTAAGTTGTTTACCAACTAAGTTCTTCTGTAAATAAACCAGTTTCAGTTTTGCTTATGATCTGCTTTTTTATTCAAAGAGATGAGTTTCATGGCTCTGCTCAAAGGGATACACAGTTAAGAAGTTTAACAGAGATAGCATGGGACATAAAGCAGTTCCCCTGGCTTGGTAGAGGTGGATTAACTCCCCCATGTTCCCTTTTAGACAGATGTTCCCTAGGAAACTTGCCAAAACACACGCATGTTCTGTTAGCAGCAAAGTAGTTAAGTAGAAAGCCACTTCCTCCTTTCCCTGAATGCATATTTGAAAATCAGAAACTAAAATTAAATACATATGTGAAACTTTTTCGCAATATGCTAGGTTGGTGGTTCTAATTATTATCATACATACCATATTTGATCTGGTAGAACATATGAAAATGTTTATATATTTTTACATTATGGTTTAACAGCACATATAAACATTTAGGTACAAAAGGATTATAAATTTTGTTAAAGGCATTGAATTACTGTCAAAAGAGAAACTTTAACAATTATCCTGTATTTTTACAAAACTTTTGTCACAGAACAAAGTGTTTCCGAAAGTAAAACTGTATGGAGACCCCAAGTTGAGGAAGTGAGGCTGAAATGCATCAAATAAACAGAATATATTTCGCTGGCGCCCTAGGACTCTGCAAAACTCCGAGAAGTGGAGACCAGGGCAGGTTATGAGCTCATCCAGCCCTTGGTCCACCCGTTAAATGTGAAGAAACAGGAATGGAGGGAGAATGAATTACCCAGTGTCACAGCGCGGATGCCTGCCTGTAGATGATCCAGGACCTGCTGTGTTCCCAGGCACTTTTCATACATGAATTCTATCTTTACAAAAAACCGACCCTCACGTTATAAACATGGAAACTGGTTCAAGGGTTTTCAGAGGACTTCCCTTTGTTATTTAGCTGAAAAGAAAAAGCAAACCCTTTATAAGTTAAAGAAAAAAAATAGAACCTGCATCAAGTGCTACGGGAAAACCCAGGGCTCAGGGGCAGAGCTTCCTCTGCCTCAGGAGGATAAAGGCGGCTTAGTCTGAGCTTTCCCTCCGAAGAAAGAGTGAGTGATGTTAATGTTGATTAAACAAGGCCACCATTAGACGGACTGGGGCTCTAATGCTAGGCAGCTTGCACAAGTAAAACCAAAATCCAGGCCTGTAAATGCCTCAGGGTTAGGAAACTGAAACCTGGGAATAACCAATCACAAAGAGCCAACCAGGCTTTAAGCTATAGCCAATCAATAACTTCCTTACTTTGCTTCAGCCTCTTCTCTATAAAGGGCTTCCCTGGTGGCTCAGAGGGTAAAGCATCTGTCCGCAATGTGGGACACCTGGGTTTGGTCGCTTCTTGCCTGGAAAATCCCATGGATGGAGAAGCCTGGTAGGCTGCAGTCCATGGAGTCGCAAACAGTCGGATACGACTGAGAGACTTCACTTTTCTTTCTTCTCTATGAAGTTTCTCCCCAGCTCCAGTTAGTACAGCATTGCTACCACTTATGGTCTGGTACTGCCTGATTCCAATAGATAACATTTTTAATAGGCCTCAGTCTATCTTTTAACAGGGTAAAGGGATTTTGTCATATTATATCTGTGGGTTGTATTAACGGCTAGACAGATAGCAAGCAATATACAAAGTAATGTTTAAGCAAATTTGTGCATCATCAACTCATAAAATGTCAAAGCCTGACAGCCTTAGAAAGGCATCTAGTCCATTACTTTCATTTTGAAGATGAGGAATCTGAGGTCAACTAGCTGTGTAAGTTGGCATCAGAGCAAGAGTGTTCCAGAAATACTACCCTTCAGCATCCTCACATCTTGAATTCTAGGGCAGAGGAGACGGCCACTATAGCTGGGGTTCTTCCTGCAGTCTCTAAGTGTTAGTGTGTCTTCTTGAGCCATGAAGTCAGTGCAAATGATCTACCACAAAGATGGAGAAATCTCTCCCAGGATGTTTACACACATAGATAACCCAGCCTGTTAGGGCAGTTTCTCCTAATCATTTTTGCTTAATGGAGAGGATCAGTTAATCCAACTCAAACTTCTCCAGCTAGGTGTCAGCTATGTCTTACCTGACTGATGGGGCTGGAGAGCCAATGAGAAGGAGACTCTGCGGGCCTCAGTTGTAATGAGCCTTGTGGCTGGAGGGATGCTAAGATGGCCTGAACTCTAGACACATAGACTCAACTTTAAAGGTGGAATAAGGAGCCATGGAGAGGGGCAGTTCTAAAAGCTTCGCTCAGGCATCTGATGGCCTCATGATGACTACTGCCCCAGTGCTCCCTTCTGACTTAAACTATTGGAGGTACCCACGGTGATTTATAGAAAGATGGGAGGAGAGAGCCGCTTCCTTTCTTCCTCTCTCCTGCTTCTCTAATGCATGCTGAAGTTTGGTAATATCATAGGAGCCACTGTCATGCATTTCTAGCTGTGAAGCAGATCACCATTACTCATTATAACTGCAAAGTAATTTTTTATAAAATTGCATTTTAGAGAGTGTTTTTTAACACCATATGGTTGGGTAATGACAGGATACAGCACAAAGGCAACTGAAACATGTTTGACAACAGAAACAACTTCATTAAATCCACCTTTTGTTTCTATTTCCCATGTCCAAGGCTGTGTAGGACAGGAATTAGTGTCAGAGTTCAGGAAAGGTCAAGATTGCTACTGATCTCACAGGGGATGGGTCACGTGCAAAAAAGAGGTAGTGAGTTACATCCAGGACTTCTTGTTCTTTATATCATGCTCATAACAAATAACGTTCCCTCATTCCTCTCTTCAGTTTAGTTGTTCCTCAGGCTCTCACTCCCAGTGGCCTTATACTTTAATTCTCTCCCTATTAAAATGCATCCAGGTGATAAAGCTAACTAAAAACAAGACATGAGAAACTGTCTCAGAAGATGACTCACTGAATCCCCAAATGCACCCCAAATTATTAATAGGTTCATTTACACTATTTTTTAGAGCATTTATTGAGTACCTACTGAGTGCATGTGGTAACTAAGTGTTCACTAAGAGCTGTGCAAAATACAAAAGCATCACAGAGGCTAGTAACCAAAGAAGGGACTGAATGTTGATCAGAAGTAGTGGGTCTGTGGCATGCTTTGATTCTAGTAGGAGTCTCTTGGAGAAGGAAAGGGCAACTTATGCCAGTATTCTTACCTGAGGAATCCCATGGATGAGAAACCTAGCAGGCTACAGTCTACAGGGTCACAAAAGACTTGGACAAGACTTAGAGACTAAACAACAACAGGAAGTCTGGCTCAGCCAGAAATCACAGCTCTATTGATTGGAGGTTTTTGCCATGGACTGGTGGTGCTTTGGTAGGTATCTCACAGAAGCCTTCTAGCAGCTTGCAAAAGAGAAAATAGTCTCTCCTAATTTACAAATTGGGAGACTGAGCCTCAGAAGAGTTAGATCATTTTTGAAAAGGCACATAGCTAGAAGAGGTATAACCAGGTTATCTGAATCCCAAGTCCTATCTCACAACTTAAATTTTAATGTACGCACCACAGTTCTGGACTTCTGGGCAAGATAGTGAGTTGAGTACAGTTGTTTAATTATTAATGTCTTATAATAAAAGAGTATTTGAAAGCAGATGGAGGAGACCCAGGAGGATATCACTGACAGCCCTTAACTCAGAGAGGCAGTGGCTAGAGGTGAGGAGAGATCAAGCACCGTAGAATGGGAAATGCTTCGAACCAGAGGCCAGTTTACCTGCAATGACTGCCCAGTGTTCCAACATAAACTCCCTTTCTACCACCCCAGTCTACAGAATACCAAAGTTAGTCAAATAAAACTATGGTAGTTTTTTTGTTTTTTTGTTTTTTTGAATCCTTTTATTTGAAAATAAAAGAAATAGAGGCCCACATCAGTCCCAATTACAAACTTAATTTAAGTCAATCCTTAGTTAACATGGACTTCCCCATACAAGGATAAGCAGAAAGAAATCAGAGGGATGGTACCGGGAGGGAGGAGGGAGGGGGGTTCAGGATGGGGAACACGTGTATACCTGTGGCAGATTCATGTTGATGTATGGCAAAACCAATACAATATTGTAAAGTAATGAACCTCCAATTAAAATAAATAAATTTATATTTATAAAATAAAACTGTAAAAACAGTCCTGAGATAACCATAAGTGCCATCCTTTGAAACAGATTTACTACAAGGAGAAATATATTTTTAAAATTTTTAATTTGGACTTTCCTGTACAAAACTATACAGTAAATCAAATAAAATACAGTATTAAGCCATAAATAAAAATATCTCAGATAAAATTCATAATGTGAAAGATTATTTTCAATTAAGATTATAATGTAATTTTTCTATGATATACTAGATGCAACAGAGAGTGGATTTAGTGGAGGACAGATTAAATATTTCCATATAGAGTTCTGAGGAACAAGGTAAAGAGATCAATATCTTGATGAGAAGCAAGATCAGATCCAGTGGATATAGGACATATATTTAAGATGTTCATCACTATGTCCAGACACCTAATATTTCAGACATCCAAGGGAATCAGAAAATATAGCCTTTAAGTATTTTCTGAACAATATTTGAACATGCCCTCTAAGAAGTTGACACTAATCAAAACAAGAAATTCAAATTGTGCCCACAATTACCAATACTATACAGTATACTTAAGATTTACAAAGAAAGTAGATTTTATGGTTAGCATTCATAAAATAAAAGTAAAATAAAATAAGTGAAGAAGGCAGTTCAAGCCTGTTAGGATATCTATTATCAAAAAGAGAAAAGATAATGAATGCTGCTGAAAATGTGAAGAGAAAACAAAACCTTGTATACTGTTGGTAAGAATGTAAAATGGTGCAGCCACTATGGAAATCAGTATGGAGTTTCCTCAAGAAATTTTAAAAAAGAACTATCATATGATCCAGCAATCCCACTTCTGAGTATACATCCAAAGAATAGGAAATCATTATCCTGAAGGAACATTTGTACTACTATCTCATATTTGGTGGTTTTATGATTTTAGTTGCTAAGTCGAGTCCCACTCTTGTGACCCCTTAGACTGTAGCCTGCCAGGCTCCTCTGTCCATGGGATTCTCCAGACAAGAATATACGGGAGTGGGTTGCCATTTCCCTCTCCAGGGGATCTTCCCCACACAGGAATCAAACCCAGGTCTCCTGCACTGCAGGCAGTTTCTTTACCAACTGAGCTACAAGGGAAGCCCTGATGTCATATTTGGGTGGGGTGAGTGGGTGAAGTCGCTCAGTCGTGTCCGACACTTTGCGACCCCATGGACTGTAGCCTACCAGGCTTCTCCATCCATGGGATTCTCCAGGCAAGAATACTGGAATGGGTTACCATTTCCTTCTCCAGGGGATTTTCCCGACCCAGGGATCGAACCTGGGTCTCCCGCATTGGAGGCAGACGCTTTAACCTCTGAGCCACCAGGGAAGCCGATGTCATATTTAGATACACATTATTCACAATGTGTACATATATCAAATCATCACATTTTACGCTTTAAATATCTTACAGTTTTGTCAGTGATACCCCAATAAGGCTGGAAAAAAAAAGAGAACAGGAGGAAACCTTTGGAGGTGGTGAGGTGAGGAGTACGTTTATGACGTAGATGTGTTGACGGTTCATGGATATTATATATACTTATCTCCAAACTCATAAAGCTGTATACACTTAAAATATGCTTTTTGTCAATCATACATCAACAAAGTGGTTAAAAAAAGAAACTCAAGGATGGATGACTATAGGTCTAAAGAAGGGAAGTGAACAATGAGATAGGTTAAACTGTCTACATAATTTTTAGAATGGATATAAAACTTAAGAGAAATGCAAAAATCATCTTTGAAGACTAGATGCATACTGTAATGAATAGCAATAATATTTAAGTAAAATTTTACATGTTATACAAAGAAATATGTGTTTGGGGATATGTACATATTTATATATCCAAAAATCTATTTCAGGTAGACCTGAGTTAAAAATCTCAGTTTTACCTTTCAGTTTTGTGTGATCTTGGACAAGTTATCTTTCTAGCATCTACACATGTACATTGACAACCTAAGTGTACTTACAGCATGCATGCAATAGGGAAATCCAACAAAATATTTAAAATAATTTCATCTAGTTGCCAGAACTATGTGATTTTTTCTTATTTCCACTATCTATTTCTTGCCTTACTCAAATTTGTAAAGTAAGTATTGGGTTGGCCAAAAAGTTTGCTTGGATTTTCTGTAACATTTGACGGAAAAAAAAAACATTTTGTTTTGGATTCTGTTCAAAACTCATTTGAACTTTTTGGCCAAGCCAGTATTTATTACTTCAGCAATCACAAAATAATTAAATACAAGAAAAGAGATACTAAAATTTAAAATGATAGTTTTAATTAAGGATCTTTCCTTCTGAATATCAAATTTTGTACACAATTAGGAACCTTGCTTGTTTCAGTCAAACCTGTATTGGAAAGCTTATTAATCACACATGCCATTCTACACGTCTTGGAAACTCAAAGTAACACCTTTAGCGTTACTGACACTTTTGAATGTGCTGTTAATTATTGACATCATTGAAAGGTGGTAGAGAATGTCTGCTGAGAACACGTGCAGGGGTCAGACTGTCGTGGGTCCATCCCCTGCTCAGTCCTCACTCATTCACAGCTTCTTAACCAGGTTAAGATATTTAAAGCGTGCAATGTGATGATTTGATATATGTACATGTTGTGCAAGAATTCTCTGGGCCTCACTACTCTAACCCGTGGACTAAGAATAATAGGATTGTTAATATTAATATCATAGCTCGACTCTGAGACAGAAGTCAAACGTGACTGATGAGGATTCTGAAGTCTGGGGAAGCTGCAGGTCAGTCTTCAAAGGCAGAACTGACCGACTCCTGAGCTCTGCCTCCTTGCCCTTGATTCCTCCCTGGTCCTGAAAGCCAGTTCTGAGTCTGGCTCCTGCTGAGTTTTGTTATTCCCATTCTTCTACCTGGGCTGAATCTGTATTTGGTGCTTCAGTCTTCACAGCAAAATTCTTTCACTATTTAAAAATCATTTATTTTGGAATATTTGAAGTTCTATCCTCAACATTTGCAGCCACCATATTCTGCCCACTCTAAGTTTCTGTTCAATTTAAGTCTTGTGTTTTAGGGATCAAATAGGAAAAGATAAGCATGTGATTTCCATTCTAACTCTGACAATATATATTATGCAGACATTATAGCCAAGACTGCTCGAGCTTCTTTCAAACAGTATACTCTCTGTGGAGATAAATTATCTACGGAGATAAATATAGAGCAATGGTAGGTACATCACTGTTATTGTGCTGAGACACCTTTGGCTTTGTTTTGCAGTCATCATCATGAGAATTTTCATTCTATTGTTTTTCCACTTGGCTGTCCTACTCTTTTGTTTTCTGCCCTTCTTGCCTGAATTGAAGCAAGTCATCCAAGCTATCATTTGGAGGTAATTAACTTGGACAGCAAGTATAAACCTAGCATTTGGGGGCTAACCTGAAGCTCAGTTAACTCACCAGATGAATTCTTTCATTTTTAAGTAGCTACTCTTCCAAAGATCCGTTAATAAGAAGTGTTTAACCTCTGGTCCCACATCTGACTCAGTCCCAGGAGATCACCAACTTTCCTGAATGTATCAAAAGAATATTTTGATATGAATTTTCATTTATCTGTCACTAAGGCAATTGCTTTATCAATTTACCTTTTTTTTTTTTTTTGAGGTCAATGAACTGCCAAGAGCTCCCAAACCAGAACAAAACAGGGAAAGACATTTAATTATTCTCATATCAGAAACTACAAAATGCTATGAGCTTGTTCATTGAGTAATTATAAGATATATACATACTATATTTCAAAAGCACACATTTTATATCCAGGGTCTACCTGACCAGTTCCCAAAATATGCTCCCTCTGAGAAACATGCAGCCTTCAGAATATTGCTCACAAAATGCAATTACAGCCATTATACCAATACTCCTGGAAAACGATGAAATTTGAAATCAGCAACTAAACAGTCATCAAGGACGTGCTCACGTGAACACCACATTTCCACATCTGCAACAGATGCGTTGTTGTTTGAGGCTCAGTTCCTGGGGCCCTTTTTGTACTGGGAAGTGTCACCCAGATGCTGCTGCCTGGAAGGCCTTCACCGACTTGCATATCTGTTTAAGGTGATAGGACATGACCTCGCTCCTCAGTTCAGAGAGGTGGCACAAATGTAGCAGAAAATGCAATTTCACAGCATGGCAGCCACTGGTCCCTGCGTTCACCTTGGTGATAAACTGAATCATGTTGTTTGACTGAAGATTGTACTCGTGTGCCCCATTTATTTCAGTCATGCTCCACTGACATATGGTTAGTCAAATGGACAGAAGCTAACCTCAACCTCTCCATCCTCCAGAAACACTTAAGTCTGCTTCACCTGATTTCACATCAGCACATATGTGCCCTACACACCTCTGTTAATGACCACTAATCATAATTTTCAGAAAAGAAAATTGCTGAATCTGATGGGTTTAAAGCAGGTAAGGATGAAAACCAATAATTTCACAAGATTTTTTTAAAATGTTTTATTAGTCAAGACTGCCAAATGGGGAATGTATCAAAGGTAATGCTACTACAAAGAAGAAAAGCACTTTTCTTCTCCAAACATATGTTTCACAGATGAGTCCTGTTCTCAGTTTTGAGTGGGGTTTCATGTGGCAGTCTGATTCTCTTCTTTGGCTCAGAGCCCAAACATCTCTGATGATACTTTCCCTGTCTTCCCAGACTTCGATTCAGACACTGAAACATTCAACTGAACACAAAGTATTTACATGAGAATGAGTCTTCATGCAGTTAACTCAAATGACATATTTGTCCAAAGGAAAAGTAAAACAAAAGTCGTTTTTTGCTAGTGGGAAAACATTTGAAGAAAGTTGTATGCTTTTTTTCCCTGCAAATATTCTTTCCTTTTCATTTTGAAAAGAGAATAAGGTGAGAAAGGAAATGCAAAGAATGGAAGGAGATTAAGAATTTTTGAAAGTTGGCAGAACAAATATGAAAATTCAAAAACGGTGTTGATATACAGAGAAAGAAATGTCATAGTAAGAGTGGTTAATGTTGTTAACAGATATTTTAAAGGTGCATATGCATTAATGCTAATTCCGTTGAAAAAGATGTAACCATTTCTGGGGGATGAAAAGGTTAAAGTTAGCTTCGATGTGTTCTGTTCACCATATGTCAGTGGTTTGAGACTAAAATAATTGCTGCAGTGCTTCCTCCACTCAAAATGAGAGAAACAGCAGAGGAAAAAAGGAGCGAATTTTGCTCATTCATGAGTTTTTATGATTCCTTAGCAAGCAGGACCTATTCTTGATGACTTTAAATCCTAGTTTTTGAGCTTCTTCTCAATGTTCAACAACTCCACTCAGTTATTGATGAAACTGACCTTCTAATTCCAAACCCATTTTTTTTTGGCCTTATAATCCTTTGAGTTACAAATGAGACCTCACAAACATTTGTACCAAAATTTCATTAATTCACAATCTCTATCTACTTCAAGAGAGCTACAGTTTTTCCAGCTCCTCCCCTGTTCTACCACACCTCCCGTGGGCCATGGCAGGTCTTACCAGTTCATGAACAAGCCCACTTGCATGGCAGCCGTGTGCTCTGTGACAGTCACCAACATTACAAGTTGTTCTAATTACAAACATTAGGTGCCTCATGGAATTGAAAGGTCAAGAGATATATATATATATATATATATATATATATATATATATATATTACAAGATATAAATACACAAAGGAAAACATCTGAAAATTGGTTTCATGAATATTAGCTCTTCACCTGCTTTACAATTTGGGCCAGGCTACATGGAGATCTGGAAGGAATTTTAGAAATAAACTCCTAGAATGAAATACAGTGTGCTGTGAATTCCACCATTCTGAGGCCTAATGAGAAGGGCTTCCCAAGACTTCTTAAAGTACTTAATTTGTTCCTCCTGCAGTTGGAACATTGACAGTGGACTCAAGTCACATTTTGCCTGTTCAGTATAAAGGTAGACAGGCTGGCTGGCTGCTCCAAGGTTGAGATGTGTTGCAGAGCCAGAAATGGCCTGTATCCCTATGATTTGTTGAGGCAAAGTTTTCAAGACCACATGAGATAGGGACGCTGTGTCCAAGAGGAATATTTACAGGCCCAAACAGCCTCAGCACAGAGTAACTGAAATTTGGCCAAACTGGGAGAAAGATGGTACCAGGGAAAGGAAAACTTTATTATACTTCTTCTCTGCCCTCTTTTCATATAAACTCTCACCTCCTCACCCCAACCTTCCCTCATGAAAAATCAATGGCTATCAAGTAGGGGACAAGTTGATCCAAAAAAAGAGGGAAGAAACTGACCACACTGTCTCCTTCCAGGGATGACCACTTACTGTAAGAGCCCCTCCTAGCTGTGGGATGAGAAGGAAGACATGCACTTGAGTGAAGGACCTGAACATTCTAATTTCTGAGTTGAGACTTTTCTGATTTAAATATACTAGAAAGTGCCTTGACCAGAGAGTCATGGTAATGCCAGATTTTTATCCAACCATGGAAAACTAACACCAGTAATTAAAGACAAAAGGAGAATGAGAGTAGAAAATAATGTTGCTTTATGAAAACAATCCATGAATACTGTGTGTTCAGTATCCAGATAAAGCTGCCACAAATCCAAGACGACAAGAGGGGAAAGTCTCATACCTACAGTTATACCTGATTGGACCCTTTTTTTCCTTCTTGACCTTTCAATTCCATGAAACCTAATGTTTATAATCAGAACAACTTCTGTAATGTTTCCAATCTGATTGAGGCCTAAAAACCTGTGTTTCTAACAAGCTCCCAGGTGATGTCAGTGATGCTGGCATATAGCTTATATTTTTTTTTTTTTGCATATTTCTAATAGCAAGGCTCTGGACAACATCTGTCCCATCCTTATAACATAATCGGAACCCCTCAAAATAAAGAATTGGATGGCCTCATGTGAAGCAATGAAATCAAGAACACATCATTGTAGAATAGGGATCTCTGCCATCCATGCTTCTTCACTGCTGTTACTCCAGTCATGTGTCATAACCAATTCAGATGTCAAGTGACCTATCCATATCAAAACCTAGCACTGGGTTCACTAGTCACACTTCCCAGCTTATTCTGTGATGCCGTTATTACTGTAATAACAAAGTCAGACAAAACACCATAAGAAAAGATAACTAGAGTTCAACATATATGTAAAAATCCTTAATAATATATTAGTAGATACAATCCATTGATATATAATCAAGGTTATATAGCCTAACAAGTTAGGATTTAATTTCCATTATTCTAGGAGAGGGATCAAAAGAGATCTTGCTGTGATTTATGTCAAGAGCATTCTGCCTAGGTTTTCCACTAAAAATTTTTTATAGTCTGGTCTTACATTTAGTTCTTTAATCCATTTTGAGGGTGTGTGTGTGTGTGTGTGTGTGTGTGTACGGTATTAGGGAGTGTCCTAATTTCATTTTTTGCAAGTACCTGTACAGTTTTCCCAGCAACACTTATTGAAAAGATGGTCTTTTCTCTATTCTATATTCTTGCCTCCTGTGTCATAGATTAGGTGACCATAGGTGCCCAAGCTTATCTCTGGACTTTATATCCTGTTTTGTTGATTTATATTTGTGTTTCTGTGCCAGTAGCATGCTGTATTACTGTAGCTTTGTAATATTGTTTGAAGTCAGGGAGCCTGATTCCTCCAGCTCTATTTTTCATTCTTAAGATTGTTTAGACTATTAAAGGTCTTTTGTGTCTTCACACAAACTGTAATTTTTTTTGTTCCAATTCTGGGATAATGCCATTGGTAACTTGATATGCATTGCATCAAATCTGTAAGTTACTTTGGGTAGTATAATCATATTCACAATATTGATTCTTCTGATGCAAGAATATGGTAAATCTCTCCATCTATAGGTGTCATCTTTGATATCTTTCATCAATATCTTATAGTTTTCTGAGTTCAAAATTTTGCCTCCTTAGGTAGGTTTATTTCTAGGTATTTTATTCTTTTGTTGCAATGGTAAATGATAATTTTTCCTTAATTTCTTTTTCTGATCCTTCATTGTTAGCATATAGGAATGGAAAAGATTTATGTGTATTAACTTTGTATCCTGAAAATTTGCCAAATCCTTTGATGAGTTCTAGTAATTTTCTGGTAGAATCTTTAGGATTCTCTATGTACAGTATTATCAGTTCAGTTCAGTCACTCAGTCATGTCCGACTCTTTGCAACCTCATGGACTGGAGCACACCAGGCTTCCCTGTCCATCATCAACTCCTGGAGCCTACTCAAACTCATGGCCATTGTGTCGGTGATGCCATCCAACCATGTCATCCTCTGTCATACCCTTCTCCTCCTGCCTTCAATCTTTCCCAGCATCAGGGTCTTTTCAAATGAGTCAGTTCTTCCCATCAGGTGGCCAAAGTGTTGGGTTTCAGCTTCAGCATCAGTCCTTCTGATGAATATTCAGGACTGATCTCCTTTAGGATGGACTGGTTGGATCTCCTTGCAGTCCACAGGATTCTCAAGAGTCTTCTCCAACACCACAGTTCAAAAGTATCAATTCTTCAACACTCAGCTTTCTTCACAGTCCAACTCTCACATCCATCCATACATACAATATCATGTCATCTGCAAATAGTGACAATTTTACTTCTTTTCTGATTGGGATCCCTTGTATTTCTTTTTCTTCTCTGATTGCTGTGGTTGAGAATTCCAAAACTATGTTGAATAACAATGGAAAGAATGAACATCCTGGTCTTATTTCTGAGCTTAGAAGAAATTTTTTTCAGCTTTTCACCATCGAGAATGATGTTTGCTGTGGGTTTGTTGTATATGATCTTTATTATGTTGAGGTAAGTTCCTTCTATGTCTGTTTTCTGGAGACTGTTTTAATCATAAAATGGTGTTAAATTTGTCAAGAGATTTTTCTGCAGCTATTCAGATGATCATATAGATTTGATTCTTTAATTTGTTGATACAGTGTATCACATTGATTGATTTGAATATATTGAAGAATCCTTGCATCCCTCGGGTATATCCCATTTGATCATGGTGTATGATTCTTTTAATGTGCTGTTGTATTCTGTTTCCTAGTATCTCATTGAGGATTTTTGTGTGTATGTTCACTAGTGATATTGACCTATAATTTTCTTTTTCTGTAATGTCTTTGTCTGATTTTGCTATCAGGGTGATGGTAGCCTCATAGCAAGAAGCTGACAGGATTTCTTCATCTGAAAATTTTTGGAAGAGTTTGTAAAGGGTAAAAGATTGAAGGCAAAAAGAGAAGGGAACAGCAGAGGATGAGATGGTTAGATTAAATCACTGACTCAATGGACATGAATCTGAGCAAGCGTAGGTAAAAAGTGACGGACAGGGGAGTCTGGTGTGCTGCAGTCCATGGGTTCTCAAAGAGTTGAACTCTTTGAGAGTTACAACAGAAGACTTATCTATTTTGTTGTCTTCTCAAAGAACTAGCTTTTAGTTTCATTCATCTTTACTATTGTTTTCTTTGTCTCTATTTCATTTACTTCTGCTCTGATTTTTATGATTATGTCCCTTCTACTAACTTTGGGTTTGCTTATTCTTTTTTCTCCACTTGTTTTACATGTAAGGTTAGTTTGTTTATTTGAGATTTTTCTTGTTCTTTGAGATAAAATTATATTACTATAAACTTCCCTCTTAGAACTGATTTTGTTGCATCCCATAGATTTGGGGTCATCATGTTTTCATTTAATTTTTATAGGTATTTTTTAATATTTTCTCTTTCATTTATTCAGTGATCCCATGTGTTTATGTTTTTTAGGTTTTTCCTTGTAATTTATTTCTGATTTCTTATGAGATTTCTGAAGAACACTCTTGAGAATCCTGTGGACTGCAAGGAGATCAAATGAGTCAAACTTAAAGGAAATCAAATCCTGAATATTCCCTAGAAGGACTGTTGCTTAAGCTGAAGCTCCAACACTTTGGCCACCTGATGCAATGAGCCAACTCATGGGAAAAGACCCTGATGCTGGGAAAGATTGAAGACAAAAAGAGAAAGTGGTGGCAGGGGATGAGTTGGCTAGATAGCATCACTGACTCAATGGATATAAATTTGAGCAAGTTCTGGGAGATAATAGAGGAAGAGGATCTGGGCTTGTTAGAGTCCATGAGATCACAAAGAGTTGAACATTGAAAAGAAAGTGTACTCTGCTGCTTTCAGATGAAATGTCCTATAAATATCAATTAAAGTCTTCTTGTAAAATGTATCATTTAAAGCTTGTGCTTCCATCTTAATTTTCTTTCTGGATGGGCTATCCATTGCTGTAAGTAGGGTGTTTAATTTCCCCCACTGTTATTGTATTACTGTCAATTTCCCCTTTTATGGCTATTAGCATTTGCCTTACATTTTGAGATATTCGTATGTTGGATGCATGCTGCTGCTACTGTTGCTAAGTCGCTTCAGTTGTGTCCGACTCTGTGCAACCCCATAGATGGCAGCCTACCAGGCTCCCCCATTCCTGGGATTCTCCAGGCAAGAACACTGGAGTGGGTTGCCATTTCCTTCTCCAATGCATGAAAGTGAAAAGAGAAAGTGAAGTCATTCAGTTGTGTTCAACTCTCAGCAACCCCATGGACTGCAGCCTACCAGGCTCCTCCGCCCATGAGATTTTCCAGGCAAGAGTACTGGAGTGGGATGCCATTGCCTTCTCCTGATGGACAGGTGCATAAATATTTACAATTGTTTTATCCTCTTTGATTGACACTTGGATCATTATGTAGGCCTTCCTTGTCCCTTGTAACAATCTTTATTTTAAGGTCTAATTTTTCTGACTTGGGTATTGCTACTCCATCTTTCTTTTGATTCCCTTTTTTATGAAGTATCTTTTTCCATCTCCTGACTTTCAGTCTGTCCCTAGGTTTGAAGCAACCGCATATGTATAGGTCTTGTTTTCATACCCACCTAGCCTGTATATGTCTTTTGGTTGGTGTACTTAATCCATTTACATTTAAGGTAATTATCAATATGTATGTTCCTATTGCCATTTTATTCATTGCTTTAGGCTTATTTTTGTAGGCCTTTTTTCTTCCCTTAGTCTTTTGTACTCTTCTCTTGTGTTTCTCACATAAGGAAGTTCCTTTAGCATTTGTTGTAAAATTGATTTGTAGTGCTGAATTCTCTTATCTTTTGTTTGTCTATGAAGCTTTAGATTTTTCCATCAAATCTGAGTGACAGTCTCACTGGGTAGAGTATTCTTGGTTGTAGGCTTTTCCCTTTCATCATTTTAAATATATCCTGCCAGTCCCTTCTGGCCTGCAGAGTTTCTGCTGAAAAATCAGCTGATAACCTTATAGATATTCCCTTGTGTGTTTTTTTGTTGTTTTTATCTTATTGCTTTTAATATTTTTATTTGTATTTAATTTTTGTTAGTTTGATTATTATGTGACATGATGTGTTTCTCCTTGGGTTTATACTGTATGGAACTCTCTGTTCTTTCTGGAGTTGGGTGACTATTTCCCTCCCCAATGTTAGGGAATTTGTTGACTATAGTCTCTCCAAATATTTTTTCAGGCCATCTCTTTTTCTTCTTCTGGGAGTAGTATAATTGAATATTGATGCATGTAATATTGTCCCAGAGGTCTCTGAGACTGTCCTCATTCCTTTTTACCTTCTTTTCTTTATTCTGTTCATGACAATGATTTCCACCATTTCGTCTTCCAAGTAATTTATCTATTTTTTCTGCCTCAGTTATTCTACTATTGATTTCCTCTAGTGAATTTTTTCACTTCACTTATTGTCTTGTTCATCTGCATTTGTTTGTTCTTTAGTACTTCTGGGTTTTTGAAAAACTTTTCTTATGTCTTCTTGATCCATGCCTCTATTCTTTTTCTGAGGCCTTGAATCATCTTTACTATCATTACTCTGAGTTATTTTTCAGGTAGATTGCCTATCTCCCCTTCCTTCAGTTGTTCTTACAGCTTTCTATCTGGCTTCTTCATCAGCAACTTTGTTGTAATCTCATTTTGTCAAGCTTATTGTGTTTATGGTCTCCTTTTCACAGGCTGCAGGATCATATTTCCTCCTATTTCTGGTGTCTGACCCCAAAGGTAAGGTCACTCCAGAGGCTTGGGGCATTATCCCCTTGATAGGGGTTTGATTGGGTGGTGGTGATCAGAGCCGGTTATGGATATTGAATAGGGCCTCTCCTTCGCTCTGTGTCACTGCTCTGTTAGGGGCAGTATCTGCTCCACAGTTGTTGGAGTAGAGGCTCCAGATCTTTTTCTTAGCTGAGATTCTCATCCACAGTGCAAGGTAGGAAGGTGGGAAAGGAGCACTCCCACCGGGACAGAAGCCACTGAGTATTTCTTCTCTAGAGAAGGTCATCTGTAAATGTGCTCTGCTGTGTCCCCTTTCATTTGCTTGTTGGGCTCACAAAGGACACTGATGTTGGCACTGCTCTCGGTCCCCGTTGGACCTGGTGACTTGCAGGCATTCTTGTCTCTTGGACACCAGCACAGCTTCACTGAGGTCAGGTCCTAGAACTGAAGCAGTCATGCCCCTGGACACACTGTGGGAGCTATGGAGGCAGTTCAGACTCTGGTCCGGCTCAACTCCCCAGTGTGCATGCCCACAGAGCCCACAGCTGCCCAAGTCAGACCAATCCCGGCTGCAAGGGCACTTGTCTTTTCAGGTGTTTTGCAAGTGCTGGATTTAGGAAACCATTAGCAGAGGTTTAACGCCACAGTCATGCAACTGTGAGGAGAGATTTTAACTCTTCATTCGTTACATAGTCCTTGGGTCTCAGGTGTGCCTTCAATCCCTCCTCTGGGCAAATTTTCTGGTGGGTTGGGGGAAGCCATCTATACCATCCCAGAATAGCATGCCAGGTCCAGACACCTAGTGGTGAATTTCCGAGTAGCAAGAGTTATTTGCATCTCCTGGGGTAACGGGGCAGGCTCTGACACCCACTGATGGATTTCCTGGTAGCAAGAGATTTCAAGTAGCAAGACTCCTGGGACAGCAGGACTGGTCTTGTAGTCCTCTGGCTCCTGGTGGGCAAAGCTGTCTGCACCCTCCTAGGACAGTGGGACAGGTCCTGACATTCACTGGCAGGTTTCCTAGTATCAGTGCATTCAATGCAAAGAGATATCTTTGCCTTCCTGGAACAGTGGGGGCAGGACATGGCACCCGCTGAGAGATTTCCTAGTGAACGGAGTTATCTGAGCACTCCCAGCACAGCAGGACAAGTTTCAGCACACACTGGAGGATTTCCTAGTTGCAGAAACTGTCTGTGCCCTCCTGGAACAGTGTGCAAGTCCTGGGGACTGCTGGTGGAATTCCTAGAGACTGGATCTGTCTGTGCCTTCCTGATCAGCAGGAATGGAGCATGGTGTCTTCCTACCATTGGAGCCCAAGGTGGTGGTGGCAACCCTCAGCCTTCCTCAGAGAACCTGTAGGCAGTGTCCTGTTTGCACTGAGTGCTCACAGGGAAAGAAGTTCTTACGGTGTTCCCCACCTCTCCCCTGTGTACGCCTCCCTATAATGGTGTCTTGTGTCTCTCAGGCTGATCTCTCAAGACCTGATCTCTCCACGCTGCTTCTGCACCCAGCCCTGGTCCTCTCCCTGGGACTAAGCTTTGGGAGTCAGATTCAGCACTCAACTCTCACCCTCACCAACAGAGTTGTACCTCAGGTTGGGAAGTGCATGGAAGAGAGGCCAGCCCTCTTGGCAGGTTATTCTCCATCTTGCCTTCCACAGACTCATCGCTGCTCTCTCTTCTTAAGCTCCCAAACCACGCCCCCCTCCATCCAATAGATCTCTCTGCTAGTGAGGAGGCTTCCCAAGGTGTGGGAAACTTTCCCCCTTCACAACTCTTTCCCCAGGGTGCTGATCCCATCCTGATCCCTTCTTTTTCTCTTCTGAAAAGACAGCTGAGGTCTTCTGTCAGGGCTCAGCAGCTGTTTTTCTATAAATCTTTCCAATTGTTGATGTATTTTCAATGTTTCTGTGGAAAGAGGTGAACTCTGCTTCTTACTCCTCTGCCATCTTGATCCTGACTCCCTCATGAAACATCATTTTTTATATCATAGATCCCATAATAAACATAAGAAGAGCTGAGTATTGTATACAGCTCCTGCATGTCCCCATTGACTACCTTGTGCTACTCTGTCATGGTATCATACTATGCTGTTTACGGTCATTAAGGATGGAGCTGTGTCATATTTGTCATACTGCCTCCAGCATTGAGTGTAAATTCTACAAAGGACAAGTAGTGATACCCAGCAGTTAATGAGAATGTTCCATGTGCCAGACAAAGTCCTAAGCAGTATGTATGTATTATCCCACTTAATCATCACAATCATCTTACGAGGTGACAGTATCACATCAGTTTTTTAAATCAGAGGTTGAGAAACTTCTTCTGTGAAGGACAAGACAACAAATATTTTAAGATTTGTGGGCATAAAGTGTCCTGTTTAGATACCCACTCTGCTCTTGTTCTATAGAAGCAGCAGAGATATGTATATGAATAAGCATGTCCCATTCCAGTAAAACTATATACAAAAACAGGAAGTGGGCTGAATTTGGTCCATGAGACTTAGTGTGTCAGTGTTTAGATGATACACTAATAGTTAGTGTGATTAAATAATTTGCTCAAGGTCACACAGCTGTCAAAAGGCAAGTCTCTGAGATTGGCCAGATTCCCAAACTCCCTTTCCTAACTGCTGTTCTAACTATCGCACAAGTCAATGGGACCCTTTGCCTGTTGTTGTTGTTGTTGTTCAGTCTGTAAGCTGACTCTCTGTGACCCTATGGACTGCATCAGAGCAGACTCTACTATCCTCCACTATCTCCCAGAGTTTGCTCAAATTCATGTCCATTGGATTTATAATGCTATCTAACCATCTTTCTTTATGGTCCAAATCTCACACCCATACATGACTACTGGAAAAGTCAGCTTTGACTATATGGACCTTTGTTGGCCAAGTAATGTCTCTGCTTTTTAATACACTGTCTAGGTTTGTCATAGCTTTTCTTCCAAGAATTGAGAATCTTTTATTTTTATGGCTGCAGTCACCATCTGCAGTGATTTTGGAGCCCAAGAGAATAAAGTCTCTCACTGTTTCCATTGTGTCTCCATTTTTTGAATATTGTTTCAAGCCAGTTTTTTTTTTAACTCTCCTCTTCCAGCCTCATCAAGAGGCTCTTTAGTTCCTCTTCACTTTCTTCCATTAGAGTGGTATCATAGGCATACCTGAGGTTGTTGATATTTCTCCCAGCAATATTGATTCCAGCTTGTAATTCATCCGTCCTAGCTTTCTATATGATGTACTCCACATATAAGCTAAATAAGTAGGATGACAATAAACAGCCTTGTCATGCTCCTTTTCCAATTTTGAACCAGTTGGGTGCTCCATGTCTTGACCTGCATACGTGTTTCTCAGGAGACAGGTAAGGTGATGTAGTATTCTCATCTCTCTAAGAATTTTCCACAGTTTGTTGTGATCCTCATAGTCAAAGGCTTTAGTGTAGTCAATGAAGCAGAAGTTAATGTTTTTCTGGAATTCTTTTGCTCTTCGTGATCCAATGAATGTTGGCAGTATAATCTCTGTTTCTCTGCCTTTTCTAAGTGCCACTTGTATATGTGGAAGTTCTCAGTTTATGTACTGCTAAAGACTTGCTTGAAGGATTTTGAGCAAAACCTTGCTAGCAGGTGAAATGAGTGCAATTTTATGGTAGCTTGAACATCCTTTGGCATTATCCTTCTTTGGGACTGGAATTAAAACTGACATTTTCCATTCCTGTGGCCACTGCTGAGTCTTCTAAATTTGCTGGCACATTGAGTGCATCACTTTAACAGCATCATCTATTAGGATTTTAAACAGCTCTGCTGGGATTCCATTACCTCCACTAGCTTTGTTCATAGTAATGCTTCTTTGGGCCTTCCCAGGTGGCACAGTGGTTAAGAATCCTCCTGCCAATGCAGGAGACACAAGAGACGTGGGTTTGATTCCTGGGTCAGGAAGATCCCCTGGAGCATGAAATGAACACCTTGGCAAACTACTCTAGTACTCTTGCCTGGAAAATTTCTTGGACAGAAGAGACTGGTGGGCTACAGTCCATGAGGTCGCAAAGAGCTGGACATGACTGAGCAACTGAACATACTCACACACATTGTTTCCCAAGGCCCACTTGACTTCAAGCTCCAGAATCTCTGTCTCAGTGAGTGGCCACACCATCGCAGTTATCCAGGCCATTAAAACCCCTTCTGCTTAGTTCATCTGTGTCACCTCTCATCAGCTCTCCTTAATCTCTTCTGCTTCTGTTATGTCCTTGCCTTTTCTGTCCTTTATTGTTTCATCCTTGCATGAAATGTGGCAGACCTGGGTTCAATCACTGTGTTGGGAACATCCCCTGGAGAAGGGAAAGGCTACCCACTCCAGGATTCTAGCCTGGAGAATTCCATGGTCTGTATAATCCACAGGGTTGCAAAGAGTCAGACATGACTGAGTGACTTTCACTTTTGTGTGAAATATTCCCTTGATAGCTCCAATTTTCCTGAGGACATCTCTAGTCGTTCCCATGTTAGAGAGATCTCTAGTTGTTCTCTCTTTTTTTGCATTGTTCATTTAATAAGGCCTTCTTATCGCTCCTTGCTATTCTCTGGAACTCTGGAACTCAAGCAGATTGATTGTGTTCTCTCTAGCCTAAGCTGGAGAACCTCTATACAGTCAGCAAATAAAGTCCTGGAGCTGACTGTGGCTCAGGTCATCAGCTCCATATTGCAAAATTAAGTCCTAAATTGAAGAAAGTAGGAAAAACCACAAGGCCATTCTGGTAGGCCCTAAATCAAATTCCTTATGATTATACAGTGGAGGTGATGAATAGATTTAAGGGATTAGATTTGGTAGACAGAGTTCCTGAAGAACTCTGGACAGAAGTTTATAACATGGTATAGGAGGCAGTGATCAAAACCATCCCAAAGTAAAAGAAATGAAAGAGCGAAAAGCAGTTGTCTGAGGAGGCTTTACAAATAGCTGAGGATAGAAGAGAAACAAAAGGCTAGGGGAAAAGGGATTCCTTGTATACATGTTGAAATAAATAAAATTTTCCATTATTGTATTCATGTTACAAGAGGAAACAAATGCATTTTCAGCACATGATCAGGGTTTCTGAATCCTATTCTCAACTTAATTTAAAATAGAATGAAAAAATTAATCAGGTTGAGATCAGTAACCCTCTGCATTCTGCTTTAATGGTATATCCAATAGGAAAGACCAGTTGTTAAGAGAAACGGACCTAGACTCTGGGCTCTACTTTCCACTGTTTGGATTCTCATCTGTAGGAACCTCACCTTAATTCACTTTTTGTTTGGAGGATAATTGCTTTACAATGCTGTGGTGATCTCTGCTGTACATCAACGTGAATTAGCCGTAGGAAGGAATTAGCCTTCCTCTGCCACCATTCTGCCCCTCTAGCTCGTCACAGAGTCCCAGGCTGGGCTCCCTGCATTGTACAGCAGCGCCCACTAGTTACCTGTGCTCACACGGTGGTGGATGCATGTTGATGCTACTTTCTCAGTTTGCCCCACCCACTCCTTCCCCTGTCATGTCCACTAGACCTTCCTCTATGACTGAGTCTCCTTTCTTCTCTGTAACTAGGTTCATAAGTACTATTTTTCTAGATTTCATATATATGCGTTTTAATTCACTTTCACTTCCATCAGGCTTTGACTGTGCACGAATGCCTTTGACTTTCCAGGGTTGTGAAATCATAAACCTAATCATATTCCCATTACTATAAGAAATTCAAATAATCCATCAGCTAACTGTTTTTCTCTCTCAAATTTTGTAGTTATGAAAGACTAACAATGTTTTTTCACACTTTGCTGAAAAAAAATGCTTCCCAGCTGCAATACTGTCTTCTAATTTTTAACCAAAAACACATAGAATGAGGAATAAAAAATTGCTGACCCATCTTAGACTGACTGTGCCTGAAATAATGGCATTACTAAGATGATTCAAGTTTTATTTTCCATAAACTGGAGGAATGAATAGCTGCAGTTGTTGTTACTCATAATTCAGAGCTGGCTGGTATTTAAAAAAAAAAAAAGACATGTGGCATCCGGAAAATGTAATTAATTTGATGGTATAAGCCTTCATAAATTATCAAGTATTCCCAACAGCAGCCATGGAAAACTTAGAGAGAACATGAGCTGCCTTTAAATTACTTAGTTTGCTTGCACCAAAATTATTTTAAGGTGGTTGAGTTGCTGTTAGTATTAAAAGATGTTGGAATTATTGCCACCATTAATGCCTGGCTCCACCTTTAAATAAGGTGATGGAGATTTGGAGTCACACACAAGTCAGCGTCAGTGTCTCAAGGCTGTCATCCTTCTCTCTAATGAACTGCAGCTTACAGAAATTAATTATGGGGGAAAGGTTGCTGTTACCCCCACCAGGAATGAAGCTTCCAGATTCCAAATCAAGTGTTGCTGGAGAGGAGGTGCAGAGGCTCCGCCTCCGAAGGCTCCGCACACATTGTGCTTGTCCTGCCGTGAACAAGCAGCACGCTTGACTGCACCGTGGGAGAACAATGACTCGAGGAAGGGGTTTTTAATATTCACAATGAGTATGAAAAGCAGCCCCAGAAAGACAGCACAATTCAATGGCTAGAACAATTTTGCAGGGTCAGAATAGAAGGTTCTGGGCCAGGGGCTCTGGGTAACCATAAATCTACTTTTGAATACCTACATGGTATTTGCAAAATAAACAAGGTAATATCTGACCTTTCCAACTTGTTTAGAAGATGCATGTAAAATGTATGTTAAAATATGCATATTTTTAAATGAACATGATGTAAAGCATAATTCTAGCTTCTAAAATTAAATAAAAGACATTTATTGTCTGTGAAGTATTTAGGTGAAATCTGAAGACCAACTCTCTTACCCTTTGATACTTGGTTGTTGGAGGAAAAACAAACAAGCAAACAAAAAGTTTCTCCTGTTCAGAGATGAATGGCTAGCCTTGGGAAGAATTTAGTGGAATGTGTTATCCTGGAGGTATTAAGGGCTAAGCTGTCTGCTCACTATTTGTCCTTTTATGGGAGGTTCAAGGATCCCCATGAAGTTCTAGCACTAGGTAGTTTTGAGGTCCTTTGTATTCCTGTGATTCTTTCATTATGCAATGACATTTATGAAAGGATGGGCAATTAGAAAATTAGAAGTATGAATTATGTGATTTAGGTCAAAAAGTTAAAATCATAAGAGATCATTCTCAATATCATCCAAAATGTTTTCTAAGTGGGGATAGGAGACAGAGACTAGAAATAAACCAGCCTGCATTAGAGTTTGAAGACTTCAGAATGAAACTGGCCATTTTCCAACTTCACAAGTGCCTACAGCTGACTTCGAAGCTATTTTACAGAAATATCCTCATCCTTCCACTTGCTGGAAAAGAGAGCACAGAGAAGTAAATCTTGTGGGTCAATTCCTTGAGATGAGGAGCTGGGGATGAGGAACACTAATTTTAAGATTATTATTAACATGCTTCCTATTCACTGGCAATATTAGAATCCTGAGAGTACAAAACTCTTTGAAAATACTAAAAAATATATTAAAAAAAAAAATCCCACAAATACTGACTCGAATGTTTCATGCAAAAATTTTGATTCTACTCATTATATTTTTGCTTATGACAATTATGTGTTAGTCACTCAGCCATGTCTGACTCTTGGGATCCCATGGACTGTAGCCCAGCAGGCTCCTCTGTCCATGAAATTCTCCTGGCAAGAATATTGGAGTGACTTGCCATTTCCTTCTCCAGGGGATCGTCACGACCCAGGGATGGAACCTGGATCTCCAGCATTGCAGGCAGATTCTTTACCATTTGAGCCACCAGGGAAGCCCCCATGACAATTATAGATTATATTAAATTAGATAGTAATAATAATGTCTAAAGAAAAATCACACTTGAAATACACAAAGAATAAAAGCATCCAATTGTAGAAATGCATTTCTTCTGCAAAAAGAAGACAAAACAAGGTCAAAGTGTTACCAAAGGCTCTGCCATCAGAGATACGGGTCTATTGTGATCAGTCAAAGTGTACTGATGAGTAATGGGTATATCTCCAACAGGGTCTGCAAGCTCGTGATGCTGACAGCAGCTGCTGAGGATACCTGTAGAAAATACAACCATTATCTATCTACCTATTTGTACCCATCTATCCATCTCTCTATCACCTATTAGTGCCTAGACTGAGCCACTGATCTGTCCATCTAGGTCTATCTATTACAGTTTGTGAACCCAGCCCCCTTGACACAGGTCACTCATCAGGCATTGTGCTCCTGTCCAACAGTTTAGAAGTTCAGTCTGAGCAGTTAGTTGCCAGTGAAAACCCTTCCAGTTTGTCACAAGAAGCTCAGAAAACATTGAAGAATATTATTTAGTTTGTTTTGTTTAAATAAAACACATACATTAAATTATCAAAATTTTCTTCTCTCATTTAAAACAAAATGTCCATTTACAAACCAACATAAAGATCAAGGAAAAGTAATAAAATGACATTTAAATAATGGGAAAAAAAGGGACCCTGCTTGGGTATCATGAAGAAAGTAAAGACAAAAAGGCCATTTGCATCCTCTATTGGAGGAAGGGAATATCTGCTAAATGATCTTAAATAATGCCACACTGACCCTGATACATATTTAGCTAAAGTAAGTGCTCCATCACTCAGTTGTTTCAACTCTTTGCAATCCCATAGCCTGTAGCCCACCAGGTTCCTCTGTCTATGGGATTTCCCAAGCAAGAATACTTTAACAGGTTGCCTTTAAAATTTTTTTTTTATTTTACTCTACAATACTGTATTGGTTTTTCCCATACATCAACATGAATCTGCCACGGGTGTACACATGTTCCCAGTCCTGCCTTTTCCGCCTCCAGGGGATCTTCCCAACCCAAGAATTGAACTGTCTTCTGTGTTTCCACTGAGCCACCTGGGAATCCCAGCTAAAATGAGAACATACAGTAAAAACTATGAAGAAAGGATTGATCAATCTACTGAAAGAAAATTAATGCAAGGAGCAAACCAGCTAAAGAAGTTGCCTAAACTGCTCAATTTAGCAAAATATGAAGATTTTGTTATCATTTTCTATGTCTCTGTAGAGAATAGCTTCATTTTTACAGTTCTTCCAAAGAAGTACTTTAGGGAATTGATGCAGATGGAAGAGAATGGATGAATTGCTCCATCCGGCATGGAACACATGAGTCACACCAGGAGTGAGAACCACAAGCAAGCTCCAGATCAGAACTGGAGAAACTCAAGTGCAAGCTCCTCATTCGACAGATAAGGACATTAATGTTCAGAGAAGCAAAAGTCATGCTTCCTAAACTTTAACATTTGTAGAAATCTTCTTAAAATCTTAAGACTTCCCTGGTGGCTCAGACAGTAAAGAGTCTGCTTGCAATGCAGGAGACCCGGGTTCAATCCCTGGGTTGGGAAGATCCCCTGGAGAACGAAATGGCTTCCCACTCGAGTATTCTTGCCTGGAAAATCCCATGGATGGAGGAGCTTGGTGGGCTACAGTCCTTGGGGTTGCAAAGAGTTAGACACAACTGAGGTACTGGCACCTTCACTTTTCTTAAAATTTAATTAAAATAATCATTCTGATCTGGCCTAGAGGGGGACTAGAATTTACATTTCTTACAAATATCCAAGTTGTTTCTGTTTCTGCTCACAGTAAAGGGCAAGAGGATTTCTACGTCTCAGTTACTAGAAGAAGTGGGGCCTGGCTTTATGAAAAAATTAACTCTCTTGTCATATATGAGTAATAGCAGTTTGCATTTAAAATTATCGATCAAAGGTAGGTTTCATTCTCCTCACTTATTTAGGTGATTATACAGAGTGAAGCAAGCCAGAAAGAAAAACACCAATATAGTATACTAACGCATATATATGGAATTTAGAAAGATGGGGATGATGACCCTGTATGCGAGACAACAAAAGTGACTCAGATCTATAGAGTGAACTTTTGGACTCTGGGTGAGAGAGAGAGGGAGAGGGTGGGATGAGTTGGGAGAATGGCATTGAAACATGTATACTTATATTGTAAATTGTAATTTCAAAAAAATAAATAAATAAATAAATTTGCAAACCAAAAAAATAAAATAAAATAAAATAAAATTTTTGTGATAAAAAAAGAAAAGAAAGAAAAAAAACTGGATTCTACAACAGTCTTCTATGGGCTTTAATCCCTATTTTATCACTTACTCCTATGTGACTTTGGGCAACTTTTCTGCCTTCTCTATGTCTCAATTTCCTTGACTATAAATAGTGTTGATAATATATACTACATAGGAGTTGGGTCTTCTGGGTGGTGGTTTTATTTAACCTCAAGTAAATAACAGTGCCTGGCGTGTGCTACCACTTTTTACTATTAAAGAAGAATGGAGTCTGACTGATTTGACAGGTACCAAACTCGAGGTTTAGAAGAAAAGAAGGGCAGACTCAGAATCAACATCTTTTGTTGCCACTTGTGACACTAGGAGAGAGAAAACTTCAAAAAGCATATTATCAACTTTTTCCAGAGTGGGAAGGAAAATTGCAAGTGTTGAACACTGATTTTGCCTCAGGCCCCAAATGCTAACACCTTTAATTTTCTTAACAGCCCTCCTGTGGAACTACACTGTTTCAGGGGCAAAAGCAAGACACACACATTAAATGACTGACTGTGGGACTCATAACTACAAACATGACAGGAGTAAGGTCTGGTCTCAGCTTGCTTGAGTCTAAACCATATGTAAGGGCACTCAGTGTGGGCCCCTGGGACAGCGGTGAGGAAGAGTCTGGATCCAGCATAGTAAGGGAAGGCTTCTGGACCTTGCATGTCTCCCTACTAATACCCCGTAAATCAATCAGACATTGGTGACTGGTCAGCCAACACTTCAAAACTTGTGGGGGGGACAGGACAGCACAGTATTCTCTCTCACGCCAAATATCAAGTCACTTTTCCTATGACTGACTGAAGAGTCTTTTTCTGCTCTAGATGTTAAAAAACAGAGAAAATGAGTGGAAAGATTTGATATTATCCTTTCCCTCAAGGGCTTCCCTGGCGGCTCAGATGGTAAAGAATCCAGTGCAGAAGACCTGGGTTTGTGATCCCTGGGTTGGGAAGATCCCCTGGAGAAGGGAATGGCTACCCACTCCAGGATGCTGGCCTGGAGAATCCCATGGACAGAGAAGCCTGGCAGGCTATAGTCCATGCGGTTGCAAAGAGTCCGACATGACTGAGCAACTTTATTTCAAGGGCTTCGGGTTTTTATTTGGTCTCTCTCTTTCCCACCCCTCTATTTTTCATTTTCCTTTCAAGGAACGCTTCCATCACATCCCCATATTAGTCTCTACTCTTGACTGACCAGTTGCAGCATTTATTCCCTCTCTGCTGCTGCTGCTGCTGCTAAGTCGCTTCAGTCGTGTCCGACTCTGTGCCACCCCATAGACGGCAGCCCACCAGGCTCCCCCCTCCCTGGGACTCTCCAGGCAAGAACACTGGAGTGGGTTGCCATTTCCTTCTCCAGTGCATGAAAGTGAAAAGTCAAAGTGAAGTCGCTCAGTTGTGTCCAAGTCTAAGCAACCTCATGGACTGCAGCCTAACCAGGCTCCTCCGCCCATGGGATTTTCCAGGCAAGAGTACTGGAGTAGGGTGCCATTGCCTTCTCCATTCCCTCTCTGAGTCACCATCAATACCAGACCCTCTCAAAAGGATTAGTGGGCAGTTTAGAGTTTCCTGATGATTTCACTGTAGAGACGGAAGAGAAGATTCACACTGGAAGCACCACAGCAAGCTGCTTACAGTCACCCTTCTACATACAGTACTACAAAGAGGGGTCGTTGGCCCAAATCCTCTCCTCAGTGTAGCACTCACTTTTGCTGGTTTTACTCCTCTTTCCAAAGTCTCCTCAAGCCTGCCAGTTCCCTTGAACAAGGCCACCTAGCACAAAGCCAGCTCCTTCCTCAGACTGACATGTTCACATCCACCCTAGAGCAAAGCTGCTGCTGGTGCTGCTAAGTCGCTTCAGTCGTGTCCGACTCCGTGCGACCCCATTGACGGCAGCCTACCAGGCTCTCCCGTCCCTGGGATTCTCCAGGCAAGAACACTGGAGTGGCTTGCCATTCCCTTGCTTATCAGCCCTCGCCTTTCTCAAAAGGCAGTGGAGAGCTGTAGCAGGAAGCTTACTGGCCAGTCACAAAGTTTAAAAGTAGCATCGCGGTGTGCCAGACAGACATGATGCTCAGAATAAAGTCAGTATCCTTTCCCGCGTACAGGTGACAGGAAGGTAGCCATTGACTCCGTGACTACAGGAGCCGCAGGAGTTGAGACAGGAAGACTGAAGATTGTTCAGAGGGAAAGCCTCTGTCGGGAAGAGCTCCCAGAGGGAAGAATAGCTCAGCTGAAAACTACGGGACATGGCAGAATCGCCCGAATGAGGAAATGGAGGAAGGAGAGCTCCAGGTACAAGGAACACCGGCGCAGAGCACTCTGGCAGGAGAAAGCCCAACATGTTCTAATTCCGTGGTACTCCAGGGAAGGACACTTTTCCTTCCCATATCCCTTGCTCACCAACTAGAAGTTGACCAGATGTCATAAGAGACTTCAAAGCCCTCAAGAGGCCCTCCAGAGAAATAGTAATCGGCCATTCTGATCCACAGAGGTACCATCTCTGAACATTATATCATCTTTAATCTATTGACATACTTCTATGTCTTAATGTGTATGTATAATAATTTATCCTTGGAGGTAATAAGGAGTAGAAACTATAAGTGTGCTTTCTAAAAAGCTTTAAGAATTCATATATATATTTTGCTGATGTATATTGTTTGCATAAATCACAAAGGCATATTTTTATTGCAACAGCTCAAAACACTGCTGTATACATGATTGCAATTCCAAGTAATTAATGGGATAATCAAATATATCAGGAGTTTTATTTCGAGGCCTCCATGATCTCTCAGCTCTAAAATCAATCAAATTATTCAGAAGCTTGAAAATCTGGAATTCTTCAGAATAATTTTACAAGATCACATCATTTTTGAATCTCAGTCCCTGTCACTCTGATCTCTACATTTGCTTCTTTTTCATAAAAAAAGCAAGGTAGACCAGTGATTTCTCTTTTGGTTGCCCCAGATCCACTCACTACTGCTCTCTCTCTGCCCTGTACCTGTCTCACATGTAAGCTTCATAAGAATGTGGAATGCTGATTGATAAACTTTTGCTGAATTGAAACCTGTTAAACTGAATATTAACATTCCCTAAGCATCAAATTTTGCTTATTAAGACTAGAGTAAGCATGAATCTCCACAGGGGCAGAAAGAAGAATTGCAACTATTCTTCAGTAACAGAATGATGAAATTAGCCAAATAATATTTCACTTGAATCAAGCATCTAATTCAGCGATTTTTTAAAACAAATATGTGTGAATCAGTAATTTGTTCAGCTGAAATAATCTCCTGTTTTAGTTCAAAGGTAGTACTGTTAATACATGAATCAGGTTTTCCTGATTCCTTTAACTTTCCTCACAGAGCTTTCTTACTAAAAGAAAATTTAAATCTCTAAAATTAAAAAAAAAAGAATGTGGGATTTTGTCAGTTTGGCTCCCTCTGGTATCCCTAGATTCTATTGCCGTGCTTGCAGATCATTACTTGCCAAAGAATCTAACAACTGAGAACTGCAATTGCCTTGCCTTAAGTCATTAGTAAATCTAAATGCATAGGCCCTTCTCTTTACCTCTCATAGTACCCCAAGATGCTTTTGAATAAAAATAGCCCCAAGATTTTATTCACTTTCACATGTATATAAGTGCACAAATATTCCAATCATCATTATATTGTAATGACTTTATGTTGTATTTGTCTTCTCTCTCTTTTACTGGATAATAAACTCTTGGAGAGCAAATATTTCTGACTCAGTTCTGATTGCTTTTGTCACCTAGAACAGCACCTGGAACATCACAGACAATGACTGTTTCCCTGAATTTTACGAGAAAACAAAAATGAGAGCTAGAGTTAATATAAAATATTTTACTTTTCTTACTGGACAGGTAACACCATCAGCCATCCTTGCTAAACTCTGTTGTTGCGGGTCATTCTATGTACCTGGAACACCACCATGCTACTAAAGACTTCCATTCTGATGTCTCAGCAGTTGACATTTATATCTGCAGGCAGAAGGAGGGCATGAAGGAGCAGTGACTGGGCTTCCTTTCCATTGATTATGTCCTCCAGCAGCATGACCGTTTTCTTCAGGATGGCAGGCGACACAAACATCTTGCTGCTCAGCAGGGAGTGTTGGCTCCATGCTCAGACCTCTGTGATGCTGGTGGGTGCAGCTGAGGGAGAGCCTGCTTCCTCTGCAAAGGTTCCACTGATTACACGGAGTTCCCACCGTGCCAGTGCCAGAGAGGCCCTTGGGACTGACTCTGGCCAACTTTCTCATTTATAGGCTTCCCTTTCCGTGATGCCTGACATTTTTAAGACTGATCTGGCAAATAACCTGTGAAGACAGCCTCCAGAGAAGAGCTCATGTTAAGTAACTGTAAGAGGTTGAGTTTATAAAGGATTTCTCTTTAGCACATAGCAAGTTGTCTCATTTTATCCTCTCAATGAATGTTCCTTTCCTGTAAAGCATAGAGGGATTCCCAACCCTGTTTTCCAGCTAAAGAAACAGAAGTACATGAAACAAAATGTGCTTCTGACTAAATGAGACTAAGAGCTAGGTGTTCTGATTTTCAGTTGGAGACTGTTTCACTTTAAGACTCAGAGATAAAATGATATGTTTGAAACCATAATGATAGCATTTTTTAAAGAAGCCAAACATAAATAGAGGTGCAAGAATCATTTCTTACTTTCTTCAAATGGAAAAGCTAAACTTCCTATATCTGATAAGGCCTCTTCCTGAATTCTTAGCCTTCCCTATTAAAAATTTTTAAAAGTCACATTCAGAGGATTCCACTCTTAAAGGGTTCACATAAAATCTCACATGCTCTGGGACACAGGGAAGAAGTATCAATAGCAATTTAAAGGGGCCCTGAGTCAGACTCGCCTGCTGATATTAGACAGCCTTCTAAGAGGGGAGGCAGCTGAAGCTTACCCTGGGGACATAGACACTGGGGGCGGCCATTTGGGAACCTTGTTCTATGTGGACACTAATGTCAGCAAGCACCATTTTGGAATTCTCTCTGCAGCCTATGAACACCGGACCCAACCCCTCCCAGCCAGCGCTCAGTGCCAGTATTGGAAATACCTGACACCAAGCAACTAGTCACGTGGAGACACAGCCTCACCCACCAGCAGTCCTGCTGCCATAAGATCTTCTGAACCCACGGCCACCCCGGGGCACAGTCCTGTCCACCAGGACGTCCAGAACACGGCTTGATAACCAACTGCAAACACACGCGTCCCGGATCTCCCAGGGCCCTGCAGGCAGAGCCCCTGGGATCAGCTCTGCCCACCAGTGGGCTGGCCTTAGTCCCAGGACAAGCCTCACCCATTACTGAGCCAGCCATCAGCCCTGAAATTCCCGGGCTCTGGCCCACCACATCAATAGGCCGTGACACTACCTCCAAGATGCCCGTGGCTCTGCAACCAGAGACACCAGGACCCGGCTCTGCTTACCAATGAGCTGGCACTGATTCTGGGACGTCCTGGGCCTCGGTCCTGCCCACCAGTGTGCTGACATAGGGCCTCTGGGCCTTGCAATCAGAGATGCCAGAATCCATCTTCACTCACTGCTGAGTAGGCAACAGGCCTGGCCCATCCTGCTGGGTGGACACCAGCCCCAGGCCCATCACAGAGCCACAGCCTGGCAGGTCAGGACCCAGCCCACCAACTAGCAAACCGTCAATAGACCCAAGAGCCCCTGTGTCCTGGCTCTGCCTACAGCAGGCCAGCTCCATCTCTGGGAGCCTTTTGGACCCTCAGCCAGTGGCCCTGAGGTCTGGCTATGCCTACTAGTGAACCAGCACCAGTTTGGGGATCCCCAGATTTCTACAGCCAAAGATCCTGGGACCTAGCTTCACCTACCAGTGAGCTAGCAATAGCTCACACACATTTCTTTACTTCAGACTTACCCGTTGTGTTGGTCACTCAGTTGTGTCTGACTCTTTGCGACCCTATGATGCGAATAGCCAACTCATTAGAAAAGACCCTGATGCTGGGCAAGATTGAAGGCAGGAGGAGAAGGGGACGACAGTAGAAGAGATGCTTGGATGGCATCACTGATTCAATGGACATGAGTTTGAGCAAACTCCGGGAGATGGCAAAGGACAGGGAGGCTTGTCGTGCTGTAGTCCATGGGGTCATAAAGAGTCAGACACGACTGAGTAAAAACATGGCTGATTCATGTTGATGTTTGGCAGAAAACAACAAAATTCTTTAAAGCAATTATCCTTCAATTAAAAAATAAATACAATCAAAGTGAAAAAAGCCAATCACAAAAGGTGAAAAAAGAAAGGATATATTGTACAGCACAGAGAATATAGCTAGCATTTTATAATAACTTTAAGTGGAGTATAATCTATAAAAACATTGAATCACTCTGCTTTATATATGAAACTAATGTAATGTTATAAATCAATCATATTTTTATTAAATAAAGAATTCATGAGCTATGAGAAACTCTCTGTTTCAGATGGGTGAATTGAGAAGGGTAAAGGGCTTCTTCTCCTTTGATTTTTTTCTTCTCAATATCTTTGTCTACTCACTCTGCCCACCAGCTGCATACATGTATCCACTACTCCCATGAATAGGCCAGAATGCCCCAATGGGTTGCAGTAGGTATTTTGGGCAAAAAAAAAATCCTTACGAGTGATTTTTTAATGCTAATTCCCTCATGGCACCCCACTGGGGACCATCCGCTCAAATATTGCCTTCAATTCCAGTACTCTAGTATGTTGCTAGCTGTCTTTCCTTCCATGTGTCAGATCCTAACAGAATGATTCCATCAGTTTCTGCAGCTAGATCTATTAGTGATTCTCTTACGAGCCTCTCTCACTGAGATGTGAATATTTAACTTCAAATTAGACATTACCTCTTTGACAGACACACAGGCCCATCAAACTCATCATGTTTAAAAGTGAAATTAAGACTCTCATCCAGAAGGGGTCTAATCCTCTGCATATTCAAGTAAAAGAGAATTTACAAACAGGATACAATAAGAAAGTACATAAGCACCCAAGGACAAGTCCTAAAGTGGAGTTAATAAGCAGAGATTGGACCAGAAAGTCAGGAATTGGGTTTCTCTGAGTGAGTATAATTCTACATTGTGATTTTTCTCAATTTCAGATGCTCTTTTTCTATTCACACTTGCCTTCTTAATAACACTGTAACTTTATATTGCTTTTGGTATTGGTTTTATATATATTAAAACTCAGCATTCAGAAAACTAAGATGATGGCCACTGGTCCTATCACTTCATGGCAAATAAATGGGGAAACAATGGAAACAGTGTCAGACTTTATTTTGGAGGGCTCCAAAATCACTGCAGATGGTGACTGCAGCCATGAAATTAAAAGACGCTTGCTCCTTGGAAGAAAAAGTATGACCAACCTAGAAAGCATATTAAAAAGCAGAGACATTACTTTGTCGACAAAGTTCTGTCTAGTCCAGGCTATGGTTTTTTCAGTGGTCATGTATGGATGTGAGAGTTGGACCATAAAGAAAGCTGAGTGCTGAAGAATTGATGCTTTTGAACTGTGGTGTTAGAGAAGACTCTTAAGAGTCCCTTGGACTGCAAGGAGATCCAACCAGTCCATCCTAAAGGAAATCAGTCCTGAATATTCACTGCAAGGACTGATGCTCAAGCTGAAACTCCTATATTTTGGCCACATGGTGTGAAGAATTTACTCATTTGAGAGGACCCTGATGCTGGGAAAGATTGGAGGTGGGAGGAGAAAGGATTGCCAGAGGATGAGATGGTCGGATGGCATCACCGACTCGATGGACGTGAGTTTGAGTAAACCCCACAGTTGGTGATGGACAGGGAGGCCTGGTGTGCTGCAGTCCACGGGGTCCCTCTTTGGTCACAGGATGGCTGCCACTATCCCAGTTATCCAGTGGTAGAATAGAGATTTATTTAGTTCTTTTCAAAAAAGAGTAACATTTCCAAAGAAGATCTCAGTGAGACTTCACCACAAATTTGGTGAAATCTGATTCCATGTGCATCCTTAAATCAATATTTGACTGCAATTAGAAGGATTTTGGCAATGTTTACCTGTAATTCAAAGATAGTGCTAGAATTAGATGGCGTATCCATTGTTTGGCAGCCAACAATGTCTGTTAAGTCCTGGAGCCAAATTTAGACCCAGTGCTGAATGATCATCCTCCAGTTGTCAACTGGAGTCCAGTGACCTCTCTGCTCTTATTTATACCATTTTATACCATTCTTATCTTCTTGCACTTTACTTAAGCCATCTTCTCAAACACATCAAGAAAATTTCCATCTCAGGGCCATCCTGTTTGTTTCTTGTCTCCTTCAGATCTTTGCTCAGGTGTTATCTCCTCAAATATTCCCCTCTTCTTAACCATCCAGTATAAAATTAGCACCTGGTTTCCCTGGTGGCTCAGTTGTAAAGAATTCTCTAGCAATGCAGGAGACCCAGGTTCGATCCCTGGGTAAGGAAGATCCCCTGGAGAAGGACATGGAAACCCACTCCAGTATTCTTGCCTGGAGAGTCCCCATGGACAGAAGTGCCTGGCAGGCTACAGTCCGTGGGGTCGTAAAGAGTTGGACACAGCACAGCACAGCATTTTACTGTGTTGCAGATCCTGTTCAAAGGACTCTACAAACACTGAACTCTGTAATCCTCCAGCATTATTTTTATGTTTATTATTCCCTTTAAAGAGAAAGAGTTCTAGTTATGGAAGGAGTGTTCAGAGAGAGGTCAAAGCAAAATATTTCTCACTGGACAGAGAGGTTGCTAGGAATATATATTTACTTCTATTTTCTACAGTTGTTGTTCAGGCACTAAGCTGTGTCCGACTTTTTGCAACCCCTTGAACTACAACATGCCATTGGGGTTCAGGAAACTATGACCTGTGGATGAAATCCAGCCTGACACTAATTTTTGTTAATAGGTCTTTATTGGAATAGGGCGATGTCCATTCACTTCTGTATGTATTCCTTTCGTACTTCAATCATAGATCTGAATAGTTGCAGCAGATACCATACTTCTTGCAAAGCTGAAAATGTTGACCATCTGGTCCTTTACAGAAAAAAGTTTGCAATCCCAGGTCTATAACAGAACATTCAAATGATTGTCATACAAAGACTGTATAGTAATACTGCATTTGTTGATCTAGACCTGCTGCCATTGGGTAAGTCTAGAGATGAGCATCTCTACAGGAAGAGGAAAATGGATATCAACACAACTTGAAATCATCATCATTTGTATTTTCATCCCAACATGGCTGAATTTATCTCTTACCCTCTTGTAGCATAGGACACAGCTATGCCCCTTTGAGGGGTGTGGCCCAGACTAAACTAGGGCATTCATGAAGAGATGGAGACCCCTTAGTACACATATCTAATTTGTTTTTGGAGATGGCTTACCTTAATGAAGAATACTTTTTGTCTGGTAGGTGTGTCACCCTGATACTGATTGAAATGCAAAGTGTATAAGTTGTGAAATGAGCTCCCCAAGCCACCCAACAAAGCACTACTAAATGAGAAATTGGAAGGAAGCAAATAACTAGTGCTCTCTTCAAAGGCCAGGAGAAAGAAGCAGGATTAATAAAAGAAAGTGGCGGGGCGGGGGGTGGGGGGGTTGGAAATTTTAGGGAAGATGGAGAGGCTGAAGAAGAGAGATGGGGACCAGGGAAGGACTTTCCTACACCCTAAAGTTCACTTAATAAGGATCGTAGGCTTCCTAGGTAAACTCTTTTGGTTTGTTTTCTGGGGCCTTGATGTGCACTTAGTTTTCTAGCAGTAATGGATTTTCCCTTCCTATCCTTCCCAAGAATGAGGGCACAGCTAAGGAGCTTAACCTCAAAGCTGTGTTGTTAAAAATGACAGTCAGTTTTACATAGGGGAAAGAATCGTCTGCAAATGGAAGCAAAAAGAGACAAGATCTTTGGTCCAGTTCCTGCTACCATTCCTTTGCCATTTTCCCAGGTCCTGGAACAAAGCAGAAGAAAACAACGCTGCATTTGGCATCCCTGAAGAGTGTGTTCACTTTCAGTCCTACAGCTATCTGTGTGCGTGAGATGACATCCAGACAGATGTGGGCAATGCTGGCAGGTCCTTTCAAAAGCAGATGTTGGATAAACCATTTTGGACTACTCTCCAGTAAAATAGGCAGGCGAGCAGAATGGTGCCATTCTTTGCCTGACATTTGGCAAAAAAGAGAAAACAAATGCAGTCTTGACATCTGTTCCTTTTCTTTGTTTTAGCTTAGCTCTGCCAGCCAAGTAGGGCTGCCCAGACATAACTGATAAATTACTTAAGGCAACTTGACAAGGAGGCCAATGAAAACTAATAAGAAGAAAAAGGATAAATGAAATGACTCATGTTTGTCAGGTGTTTTGAAGGAAAAAATTTTTTAAATGAGACAATCTTAAAAAATTAGTATTGTTTTAGGAAAACTTCTACAGTACCATGGTGACTAAAACATAAATAACTTAGGTTTTCTTCTTTGCCTCCCACAAGTTACTGGGCACAGACTGAAAAGTTATATTCTTCATATCATGAAATAATAATAGATGCAATTTATTGAGCACATAGCAAGATGGTGTATAATCTCCAAATCTGTAAAAGAAATTATTTTCATTTTAGAGAATGGAAATCAAATGCCCAGAGAGTGCCACATAACCGATCAAATGGTTGTGACAGGGTATGAAAGATGCTTTGACCTGACAAACTGCTCGCATGTACCTGTTTATTTAGACAGACGTGGCTGGTGGCAAGAGCTTGGACCTTGGCACTAGAGAGTCTGAATCTGGCATTTGCTACGTTACAGTATAGCTGGTGGAACTGATTTAGTTATTTAACCTTGAAATTCAGTTTTCTTGGCTCCAAGTGGGCGAGAAAAACCTATATCACTGGGATTTATTGTGAATTAAATGAAGAAATATCTATCAAACACCTTAGAAATAGTTGATACCCTGTAACAACTTTTTTCCCCCTTTCTCACTGAATCGCATCTTAAGTACCCAGCTCAAAGTAGCTTTCAGAGAAGACAAATAATTGTACTTAGTGTTTTGTAGAATAGTTTTTACAATTGTGTCAAGCTGCCGTACTTAATAGAAGTTAGTTCAAGTAAAATGTTTGTCTGTACTGTTTATATTATCCAAATTTACTGCTAGTTATGCTACTAAACTTCCCAACCATTTTGACCCTAGTATCCTAAAGTAAATCAGAATTTCCAAACCATCTTTCAGATCAAATGTCTTTAGGAAAAGGTCTGGAGCAGTGGACAGAGGGTTTTTCAGTGTTCCCGAAGAGACATGGCCAGCAGTTGTAAGAGAGATCATCTAGTATTTATACCTTCATTTGGTAATTGAAAAGTTTTCATCACCTGCTTTCACCTGCTTTCACCTGCTTCTTACTCGCAGTCTTACGAAGTTTTTGATTATACTCTTATTTTCACTATAGTTGCATACATCAAATTGGTACTAATCATTAGCTGACACCCAAGAAGAAAATGAAGATCTGCAATAAATGACTTTTTAAGAAATTACTTTGTTTCTGAATGTAATGCCTGTGAACAATCTGGCAGAGGGGTGAGGGGACGTGCAGAGGGTGGAATTCTTGCCTTTGTAAGTTCTGAGATGACATTTACACTTCAGTCTTTAAGTCCTGTGGGAAACACTTCAGGAGCACTCCTTGTTCTCCTGTAATTATATCTGGAATGATTAGACAAAGAGCAAGGCTCAGCAGTAAATGTTCAGCAAGGTTACATTTTGCAATTTCAACACTATTAGAAAAGAAATCAAATATAAGTGGAATCAGTGTGTATGAGGAAACTACAAATGAGATGCTAAGTAGTTCCTTTTCTATGTCTACTTTTCTTTCTAATACCAGCATAGTTAATCAGGTCTTCAGCATTTTTTTTTTTAACTCAATGATGCCATAATTCAAGTAGACATCTTAGGAAATGAGGGCAAAAGAATCTAAGCTAGATGAATACATGAATGATTTGAAACATGAAAAGAGAGATTGGTTCATTTCAATGGTGGTCCAAAAACATTTATTTTATTATTCTAAAAACCATGGAAATGTCTTATTACTCATGAAATTTCCCAATAGAAACCTAAGTGTTAAGGATCCATAGGTGAATCTGAGAGAAAACAATTACCATTGAAGGCCATCTTTCAATTCCATCAAATAGTTATTCAAGAACAACGTTTTTAATACTAGAGGAAGTGGACAGAATTGGGGGTCAAGCCCTACACTTTATTAGTTCTGTGTCATGAGTCACCGTCCTCCATTGATTATAAACTTCCACTGCATCGTTTGCAAAATGAAGACACTTGTTCCAATTACCTGTTACTGTGGAACAAATGTTCCCAGTTGGAAATTAGCAATTTAGGCAGGGCCACCAGCAAGAGCTTGCCCCTGCTTCAGGCAGGGTCAGCCGGGATGAGGGGAAGGCTGTGGGGAACTCAACAGCCAAGGGCTGGAAGAACCTCACCTTGGAATGCCACGTGCTCGCCTTGTTCTCATCAAGGGTCACTTCTGTACTTGACTTCCTCACAGCAGAGAGCCTGTGCTCCAAGACCCCATCAACTACGCTGAAGCTGGAAGCTATACACTCTTTTAAAACCGGTCTTGAAAGTGGTAAATTCCGCCAGTCAGGACCTCACTCCTGTTGATACCTGTCACAGGTATCAAAAGAAGGCAGCTCAGATCTACCTCTCATTTAGAGGAAGGGCACGATTACACAGGAAGAGGAGCACAGATGAGATATGGTTGTGACCATTTGGGGAAGAGGTATGCTACCATTTAACATACACTGGTATTCTACTTTTTATTCAAAAAACTCTTCACAAGTGCTTGCGCATATTTTCACAATTTTTTCTAATCAATTTCGCAAAATAACAAAGAAATTAATTAACACTGAATTTAATTTGTAATATCACATCTTTGTCCCTCAGACAATAGCTTCTTGGATTTGGACGCATGGTAGCTTCCGTGCACTGTAATATGGGGAGGAAATGACAAGTAAGGCAGCTGCCTTTTGCTCTCATTGCCTTTAATTGTGAGAACACAACCTGAGGAAACTTTACTAGAGGAATAGTGTGGCCCTTTCATCAAGACTGTGTCTATGAATACCCTTCACACTGAATATCCATGTGTCGAACACCTCTTCTTCTTATACCTTTTTGTTTTTCAAGAAGTAAGAGCATTAAAAAAGGGACTAGGGTACCTACCCTTATGAATAAGATTGTGAGTATTACATGAGACAGCTGTGTATGAGGACCTCTATCCACTGGTTGAATGAGCAGCTCTTTCGACAAGTAAAAACTAAATCTCACGAAACAATCAAAACAGCCAAGTTTGCTGACTTACAAGTTAGTGATACATTATTAATTTTGAGTCCCAACAGCATCAGTTCTTAGCTAGAGAATTATATAATTTAAGACCAGTTGGGAGAAATAAAAAGCTTTGACAGATACTTTGCCTAAATGTCCCCAAATACTCCCCCAAGTGTTGTAGAAAACCCACAAAGAGAACCCTTTAGATGTCTTCCAATCAGAAAGCTGTTACAATACTCAGTGCCAAATAGGCAAACAAAATAAACCCCTCAAATTATGTATAATTGTACATTTTCCAAATTCCCAGATATTTAGCATCACAAAGACTCAATTAAAAGCTGTTCACCTCCAAGTTTTACTTTGGCATTAATTTATTAAACAAGAAACTGAGAAAGTCATTGAGAATAGTAGCAAAATGAAGCGCATTATTGAACTGTCAGCAAAGCTGCCAGACATATTTTCTACTTTGTGGGGGAAAAATAATGTAGTTGACAGAGTTTTCGTGACTTCCACTAAACTGTTGCTTTCATTGTTGTTAAATCAGACTGTCTAGTGCGCTGAAGGAGGTGTAGGCACTGAGGGTCCACATTATCAGCCAGTACTTCACCCCCACGTGTTTCCTGCCCTCTTTTACATGGTTACTGAGGTTGCAAGTAGCCATCTTTACAGGGGTAAAATTGGTGGCGGATTTTCTGTTGTTGTTAACAGAAACCATGGAGGTTTGAACCTTGGAAATCAATGTTGGCTTTGAAAAAAATGCATTTTAAACAATGTAGGGGGGAATGTAAGTTATGTCCTATGAGTATGTTGTCTAGCATATTTTGCTGGTGTAAACATATCTGTATCCATCACTGGTTTCACCAGTGATAACAGGTAATTTGTGTCAATATCTTAAATCAGTAGATTGAGAATGCCCTTAAATTAAAAGACCCATTATCTTTTAATTAATGGGAGAGGAAAAGGACATAAAGTAGTCTTAAGAAGTATAGTACCTGGACTTTTATGCAAATTCTTATTTTTGGGGGGGATACAATTGCTTTACAATGTTGGGCTAGTTTCTGCTGTACAACAGTGTGAATCAGCTATATGTACACATACATCTGCTCCCTCTTGAACCTTCCTTCCACCCCTTCCGACCCCATCCTTCCAGGTCACCACAGAGAACGGAGCCGACCTCCCTGTGTTACACAGCCGCTTCCCACCAGCTGTCTATATCACACAAACACTGGTGTGTATATGTCAGTGCCACTCTCCCAGCTCATCCTCCCCTCCCCGTTCCCCATCTCCCGTGTCCACGTCTGTTCTCTGTGGCGGCATCTCTATTCCTGCTCTGCAAATAGGCACATCTGTACTCGGTCATAAAATGGAATGAAATTGGGCTGTTTGTACATGTAATAGATCTAGAGTATGCTATACAGAGTGAAATAAGTCAGAAAAGGAAAATAAATATTGTATGTTAATTCATATCTATGAAATGTATAAAAATGCAATTTCTTAATTCTGCGACTCGATGCTTTCAAATCTGTGCCTATGCCCCTAGAACAAATTAAAAATATAAGGTGATTGCTTCAGTTAACTCTCAGTTCCCACTGCAGTATTCTTGCCTGGACAATCCCAATGGACAGAGGAGCCTGGTTGCATGCAGTCCATGAGGTCTCAAAGAGTCAGACACGACTGAGCGACTAAGCTCAACACATTCTTGAGAATGGGAGAGTGTGAATTAAAGAAACCCACAGATAATCCAAAAACATCTCCCACAGCCCTGCCTCTGGGGTAGAAGTGGATGGATGGATTGCTGTAGGGTCTTAATCTTGTGCCTAAACTGGACTGTGCTAATTGTTGAGTCAGGCTTCCAGGACTTGATTCACATGCAGAACAGAGATTTTGGAAGTATTCTGTTGGGAGGTGTACTGTTATCTACTTCTGTATAAAAAAACTATCATCAGTTGAGTGGTTTAAAACAATATATATTTATTATCTCACAGTTTCTGTGGGTCAGATATTTGGGCACAACTTCCCTAGGTCTTCTGCATGAGGGTTGCCCACAAGCTGCAATCGAAGTATCAGCCAAGGCTGAGGTTTCATCTGAAGGCTCAACAGAGTAAAGATCTGTTTCATTAGCAGGATTCAGTTCCAGAAGGGCTGTCAGACTGAGGATCCCAGTTCTTTTCATGCTGTCAGACTGATGGTCTTACTTCCTCACTGGCTGTTAGCCAGTTCAGTTCAGTTCAGTTCAGTAGCTCAGTTGTGTCCAACTCTGTGACCCGATGAACAGCAGCACTCCAGGCCTCCCTGTCCATCACCAACTCCTGGAGTTTACCCAAAACCATGTCCATTGAGTTGGTCGTGCCATCCAACCATCTCATCCTCTCTCATCCCCTTCTCCTCCTGCCCTCAATCTTTCCCAGCATCAGGGTCTTTTCCAATGAGTCAGCTCTTCACATCAGGTGGCCAAAGTATTGAAGTTTCAGCTTCAACATCAGTCCTTCCAATGAACACCCAGGACTGATCTGCTTTAGGTTGGACTGGTTGGATCTCCTCGCAGTCCAAAGGACTCTCAAAAGTCTCCACCAGCACCACAGTTCGAAAGCATCAATTCTTCAGCGCTCAGCTTTCTTCACAGTCCAAGTCTCACATCCATACATGACCACTAGAAAAACCATAGCCTTGACTAGACAGACCTTTGTTGAGAAAGTAATGTCTCTGCTTTTGAATATGCTGTCTAGGTTGGTCATAACTTTCCTTCCAAGGAGTAAGCATCTTTTAATTTCATGGCTGCAGTCACCATCTGCAGTGATTTTGGAGCCCCCCCCAAAAAATAGTCTGTCACTGTTTCCATTGTTTCCCCATCTATTTCCCATGAAGTGATGGGACTGGATGCCCATTCTAGTTTCTTGTTGTGTGGGCCTTTCTGTGTGGCTTCAATAAAGCACGCAAGGCAAGAAAGCAGTAGAATCTGCTGGCAAGATGGAAGTCTTGCCAGTTTGTAGCATCATTCTGTGGCCTTATCAGGGGAGTGACAATTCACCATCATTACTGTATCCTGTTGGATAGACAGAAGCTGTTACATATAGCCCTCACTCAGACATGGGTGAGGAAGCTATTACACTTAGACATGAAGGAGACTGGCATTCTTGGAGCCAGTCTTATCTTCTTGCCTCAGGTTGGTTGAGGATAGAGAGACCAGGATAGGAGAAGAGCTGTGTATCTGCCCGGGATAGTGGTTTCTGGACCCAGGCTCAGGTTTTGTGATGATACCCTTAGTAGGCTAAACTTAGAATTGTTTTCACCCATAATGATTCAAGGAAACAAGAGGTGTGACTTTTTGTCCTATGTGAGAGTAAGTGATGCTTGGTGGGAGTAAAGGGTAGGCTCCTCTTTTCTACACATAACACAAAATTGGCTCGTCCTCACAGCATCTGTGTTCTTTGTAATAAGAGTTCAAATAGTGGAGCTTTGCTGCTCCAAGTTTGAATTACGAGGAGTAATGTGAGACTGTGTCCTTGGGTTTTTTTGCAGCTGTAAAAGGGAATGTTGAATGTCACAGCAATGGATGAATCTTGTCTGTTTGAGCAGCATTGTGCATACTGGATACACAGCTGAACACTAAATTATTCTAAGGAACTGTTTACCAGTTCTATTTCTTACCCTCCTTTCTTCATTTGACTCAGTGATCAAGCTCTCAGGAGGCTTTAAACATCCTAATTTGTATGTAAAAATAATAAAGTCAAATATAAGTTAATTCTCTAAGCTTCAAAGCAGAAGGTTTGGTGAGGAGGAGCAGCTGCTAACCTAACCTCTAGCCTATATCCAGAGATATGTTTTGAACCGTGCATATGATGTTCACACATTATTTTGGATGGGTAAGTGGATGTCTCAACATACTAATCCTAAACTTTGAGAGGAAAATTTAAAGTATTTCCTTTTATCCATGCACATAGTAGATGACCCAAAGAGGATGTGTGTTGATGTTCATCAAATAACACTAAGCCAAAGAATATAGAAAAAGAAGTGGAAATAGAGAAAAATAAATGTGGAGGAAGAGGTTTTATCTCCACCCCCTGCCTGGATAATCCTTATCAGATCTCTTCTGAAAGATATACTGCAAGTATCATTGCAAAATGTTCATACAGTTTGTTTCTTTTGAACAAAGCACCTCAGACTCTTCATAGAATGATGGTAAGAGCAATAGGAGACAGACATATCAGCTTTGTCTACTAAACTGGCCTGAAAATTTATTCTGTAAATAGTTTTATAATGAGCTTATGATGGACTATTTCCTCTGAAAACCTAGAGATTTCAGGTTGGTGCTTCAGTACCCCCTTATGTCTAATATTTATCAAAACAGAGAGACTAAAGGATTAAAATGTCTAAATTTTATCACACATTTATGTCTGCTGGCAAGACTATAGAGCAGTTGTTAATATTGAAAATGAGATGAAAGATGTTCTAAATTTATCTTATCAGCCCTGTCTTTCAACAGAATGATAGTTACTTGACACTATCACATAGCTTTTCAGCCAGTTGAAACCAAGTCTGAGAAGATACAAATTCATCCAGAAGTCATGGCTCAGAAATACAGAGTGATGCCAAATGAAACAGATAAGTGTTCGTTTACCTGGGGACCATATTTTGATTATACTGTGGTGCAAATGCAAAAAAGAAAACCGAATGTTCCCATGAGTTTAAAAATCATCCTTAAAAGATCTCAGATGGAAACCATACATCTTTCCAATATCCACATATAAATTAATATGTGCCATCTGGGTTACATCTGGCAACATAAAAATGTTGTCTTATGAACACTAAAGGTGTGAGAACCATCAGGCAGATCCAAGTTGATCTGGCACATTTGCTCACAAAGAAGGCAGTTCTTATTGTGGTAAGATTTAGCTTAGAAATGGAAGCATAAGAACTCATCCCAATATACACAGTTTTACCAAAAACAAAGAGATGAGTTATATTAATATTGATGACACAAAATGATGTTCTATAATAGTAGATTATAAAGAGGAGTGAGTTTTGGAAAATAAAACTCTATTTGGATCATTTTATCAGGATAATTCCTACACATTTCAGAAATATAATATTGTATATAGAAATTGTGATTCTCCTAAATAAGAACGCCAAGGTTGAATCCTCAGTCTGTGTGCACGCAGGTCGACGTTCAATGATGTATGAGTTGAATCCTGTGTGCATGCGGGTTGAATCCTCAGTCTGTGTGCACGCAGGTTGATGCTCAATGATATATGAAAGTTTGTGTGTGTGTTAGTTGCTTCAGTTGTGTTTGACTCTTGGTGACCCCATGGACCATAGCCCACCAGCCTCCTCTGTCCATGGGATTCTCCAGGCAAGAATACTGGAATGGGTTGCCATTCCCTTCTCCAAGGGATCTTCCTGACCCAGGCATTGAAATGCAGGGATTGAACCTGCATTTCTCATGTCTCCTGCCTTGGCAGGTGAGTTCTTTACCACCCGTGCCACCTGGGGAGGCTTAAGAAAGTTTGACATATACCAATATATAGTATACACTGACCATCGCTCTAAAAGTCCCAACTTCAACAGTTACCTTTATACTTTAATATCAACATTAAGAAAAGTGTTTAGTATGCTGGCTATTCCTTAGTGTTGTTTGGGAAACATCATATATAAACAGGTTAATAAAATGAAAACAAAATTCTTTCCAAATTAATATATGGCTCCCATTTATTAGGAGATATTGAGGTTCAAAGTTAATACTTAACTAGCTCAGTTGGTAAAGAATCTGCCTGCAATGCAGGAAACCCCAGTTCAATTCCTGGGTCAGGAAGATCCTCTGGAGAAGGGATAGGCTCCCCACGCCAGTATTCTCGGGCTTCCCTTGTGGTTCAACTGGTAAAGAATCCACCTGCAATGCAGAGACCTGGGTTCCATCCCTGGGTTGGGAAGATCCCCCGGAGAAGGGAAAGGCTACCCACTCCAGTATTCTGGCCTGGAGAATTCCATGAACTGTATAGTCCATGGGGTCGCAAAGAGTCAGACACGACTGAGCGACTTTCACTTTCAAGAAACTTTATTCAATATGAACAAGTAGATAAAATAAAGAATAAGCAGATCCTTGATTTGATATGCAAAGGATGTTAATTAATCCTGATTTTCCACCAGTGCTGGTGGGAATATAGTGGAATGAAGATGAAAAATAATAACTGTGACCATATTTATAATTGAATAGGTGAAGTGAGAGAAACAATACAATCGAATAATAGAATATGCTCAGTTTCCTTAGCCTGAAGGCTGGAAGAAAATCAACCTGCTGATCTATGCCTTAGAAGCAACCCTGAATAGCCAGCTGGAAATGTGCTCTTTCCTGCAGGGGTGGAGGGTAGTGTGGAGAGAGCAAGAAGGAGGAGGACTACTGGGAGGAGCTGAGCACAGCGCTCCGGTGCTCCCCATAATTGTGGGTCTGGCTGCATTTCTGGGATCCTCAGCAGGATGCTCAAGCCAAGCCAGGCTGCTGCGTGGGGTCACCAGTCACCCCATGCACTTCCTTTTCCTTTATCTCCCCAATAGTTTCATGCAGGTCAGATCAGTTTAAGGTGAGAAAGAAGTGAAACACTAAAAGAAAAAGAAGTAAACAAGGGTTATCAGGAGGAGCCTGTTTCCTGTCAAGAGGAAAGATAGGGCAGGACGGAGGAGGAGCCCAACTGGTAGGTACCGTGACAAGAGAGGCTCAACAGGACTAGCATTGTAGTTAAAACATGTATCAGAGGATGATCAGATTATGAAAACCTTAAGTTTAAGACATTGGGGAGCAATAACTGTCTACCCAGCCTCCATGTTCTTAAACACCAGGTTCCTTTTAAAAGGCGTTTCTGCCATTGTGGTTTGACAACCAAACTATACCTGCTGGAAAACCAGCTAAATCTTTCTTCTTAACCAAAAGAGCCTCTTCAGGTGCGAAGAGATTGAAGAGTTTTGGATATATGGAAATCCCTTCTCATGCATTTTAACAAGCAAATATAAAAGTCCTGGCAGTGCACACAGAGGCCTGAAATCATGTAGCCCCACAGGCTCCTCCGTCCATGGGATTATCCTGCTAAGAATGCTAGAGTGCATTGCTATTTCCTTCTCAAGAGGATCTTCCCAACCCAGGGATCGAATTCGTGTCTACAGTGGCTTCTACGTTGGCAGGTGAATTCTTTACTGCTGAGCCACCTGGGAAGCCTTTACCCTTCTCTGCACAGAATGAGAAATGCATACTAGCTGAAAATAAAAGAAAGCATGCAAACACTGTCAATAATAGGAGATGTGTTTGTGATATGTTAAATAAGATGCACACACCTATATATCGGATGGTTATAGAGCTTTCCTTGTTTCCATCTCCACATACACACCCACGTCCCTCCTACACAAATACACGGAGATTTGCTTCATTAGGCAAGAAGTGTGAAATACCAGCCTTTTTAAAACATATGTATTTTTCTCTATTTTTAGAATGATGTTATTTGTGAGGGACACACGTTCAGAGCCTAGGCAGCTGAACCAGCTCACAAAACAAACACAAGTAAGTAAATGAGTTGTTCAAATGATTTTGATATTAAAGGGAAAGTTGTAACAACAATGAACTAAGTTATATAACTATTGATATGCTAAGGGTTTTGATGTTCACTGAGTTCTTATAACGACCCAATGACTAGTATAAGGACTGCTGTTTTAAGGGCGCAGAAGTCAAGGTTCAGTGGAACTAATGAAACCTTTTACACAACAGTGAAGCAGTAGACAAAATTTGAACACAATTTCATCTCTTTCTAGATTCTCTTTTTGCACTATAATATGTTGCCTCCTCAATCATCCAAAGAACAACAAGTTCAGCTTTAAAAAAAAAAAAAAATCACTTTCTCACTTTTTGCTCCAAATCGACCTCTTACCACACTGTCAGCTTTACTGATACCCTTGTCCCAGGGCTTGCTCTGGCCCTGGTGCATGTTCAAGGAGTCACTGACTTCCAGTGCACATCAGAGCCACTCAAATAAGTAGGAGAGTCATTATTCTTATGAACTAGAAGTTCAACAACCAGACCAAGGAAATACTCCATTGGAAAAACTTTCAAGAACCAGTAATCTATGCAGATTTCTTAAAAGTCTGCCTCAACGTTTCCCCCTTACTAACCCCTTGAATAGGAGAAGGCAATGGAACCCCAATCCAGTACTCTTGCCTGGAAAATCCCATGGATGGAGGAGCCTGGTAGGCTGCAGTCCACGGGGTCGCTAAGAGTCGGACACGACTGAGCGACTTTACTTGAACCTTTCACTTTCATGCACTGGAGAAGGAAATGGCACCCCACTCCAGTGTTCTTGCCTGGAGATTCCTAGAGACGGGGGAGCCTGGTGGGCTGCAGTCCATGGGGTCGCTAAGAGTCTGACACGACTGAGCAACTTCACTTTCACTTTTTACTTTCATGCATTGGAGAAGGAAATGGCAACCCACTCCAGTGTTCTTGCCTGGAGAATCCCAGGGACGGGGGAGCCTGGCGGGCTGCCGTCTATGGGGTTGCACAGAGTTGGACAGGACTGAAGTGACTTAGCAGCAACCCCTTGAATGGGTGTAAGGTGGAAAGAGCAGCCATCAGTAAAACAGAATAGTGACTTTTAAAAATTACCTTTTGAGACATAGATCATTGGAAATGCTATTGCTCCTCCTCCTCCTTTCTTTTTTTGTTGAGGGTGATATGCATAGCCGTGTGAATTATCTACAGAAAAGGCAACGGCAACCCACTCCAGTACTCTTGCCTGGAAAATCCCATGGACGGAGGAGCCTGGTAGGCTGCAGTCCATGGGGTCGCTAAGAGTCGGGCATGACTGAGCAACTTCACTTTCACTTTTCACTTTCATGCGTTGGAGAAGGAAATGGCAACCCACTCCAGTATTCTTGCCTGGAGAATCCCAGGGATGGGGGAGCCTGGTGGGCTGCCGTCTACGGGGTCGCACAGAGTCGGACACGACTGAAGTGACTTAGCAGTAGCAGTAGCAGTGAATTATCTAAGACTCTAAGGAGGGCTCACAGGTGAACCTGGCTGAGCGGAACAAAAGCTTCCCAACCTTGATGTTACACAGTCCTCCCTAGAAACCTTCTCAGATACTGTATCTCATTCTAAGTCAGCATCTCTATGCTTTCACTATACAAGTTAAAGGGAGATGGAGAAAAACTAGGAGACATGCCCTTTTCATCCAAACATTCATAGAGTACTGGTTGCGTGTTGTGCTCCTGCCAAGTTAGGGGATACGAAGAGAATCAGGCAAGGTTGCTACACTTGAGGAGCTTACAGCCTAGTGATCTTTTATGCTCTTTTTCTTATCCACACGCCAGTGGTTGAACTGGCGTCTTCAAGGTAGGATATACATTATGAGCTACAACGGTTAATTCTGTGAAAGAAAGGTCAGTCTGGCAATTCCAAATTAAGACACAGAGGACTTGCAAACCCAAGCTAAATAAATGTTCTAGCTCTAGCACGTTGATACATCAAGAATCATGCACTAAACATCAAATTGCCATCACGATGCTGGTGCATGCTTACAGCATAGAGTGCAAAGGATAGACTTTTATCAGTATTACACATTTGTACAGAGACTATTCCAATAGCTGAATTCTCCCAAGTTTCATCTGGTCCCCTCACTGTCACCTTTAATTGTATCTCTAGACAATTTATTTAGTGTTTTTCATGCAAATTCCCTTATTAGAAAATGAGGTATCCCTTCGAGAATTGATCCAGTCTCCTTCTCTGCCTGCAGCCGATAGCTTTTGACTTCAGGCCACATACTATTTTCTTCGCCCACATGTAACATGCACCGTCACAGTGAAATAGAATCTCTGACTGTGTGAATGTCAAAACATTGCTAATGTGGAATCCAGCCTCCCGAGTTTGCTCTGAGCACAGCTACTGCAAAATCCAATCTATTTTATCACTCTGTCTTCTTGCTGGATTTAGCAGCTTCATAATTCCACACCTCTGTCAATGAGACCTTCATTATGCAGACTTCTAAACATTTTACTTGTGGAAAGAATAAACAACATATTTAGTACTAATGAGGTGAGATATTGCTTTTTTATTTGCATTACTGTTTAATGATTGTGATATCTCCAGCACTTTGAGCTCTGGGAGCTTGTTTTGATTGATGCAATTTTTCTTACAGACACCTAGTTACTTACACGGCACAGTTTGTCTCATGTTTGGAATGCGTGGCTTCAGAATTACAGCAAAATGAAGTGCCCATCTTCCACTCACCATGGTTGCTATACAGGTAATAATACTACTCATTTTGTTTATGTTTCAGTATAAACATTGAAATAGAGTGTTCTCTAACCAGAAAAATGTAATCATAACATTTTTTTCTGGCCTTTTCCTCCTCCCCTTTGCTGTACAATGGCTGTGAAATCACAATAACTTAACATTTTTTCACTGATCCTAATTCATCCTAATTTTCTTGCCTCAAAGTGTTTTTCAAAGTTTATCTACTTAAATGTTATTTAGTGCCATCTTGTAAAATAAAGTTAAATATGCTTGTTTACTCAAAGCTAAGCATGGCTGATAGCAGCAACTTCTGGTCTCTAAATGAAGAGAGTTCAAGAGTAACAGGATAATTACAAAATTAACTTCAGGACAGGTCAAAAGCAGAGGCAAAATGAAAAAGAAAGATTTTGTGTTCAGGCAGTGCCGAATTTGAATCCCAGCTGTGTTATTCAGTAACTCTGTAAGCTTGTGTTAGCAACTTAATTTGATATATAGGTTTTTAATCAATAAATGAAGGTTCCAAAATATCAACCTCTGGTTCCTAAGGATTAATGAGATAACATATGTAAAATTCCACTGTAGAGAGGCCTGGTGCATATCAGGCTTTCAATACATTTTCTCTATTATTATTATTGAAACACACTCTATTATTACTCTATTGAAACACACCAGAATAAGTCAGGTATATAGACAATGATTAACCCTGTGTAGAAACATAGAGTGCTGCTTGAGCTGAGTATTCAAAAGACAAAAGAGCAGTTTTTCTTTCTGTGTTTAATCTCTGAACTGTGAAAGTTTAGGTTACTCTTCATCCACGCCCGAACCTTAGTATGCCTAGGGGACATTACAGAGTCTCTCAGTTTTTCCTCTAAGAGGGGTAAAGGGATCTATCCCTTAAGGCAATCCTCAAAGACAATTGATGCCCTGCAACATGGTGAAGTTGTAACTGCTGAGCCCCAGTGGAGAATGCCAGCCTAGCCGAGATCCTTGTCCAAAGGAAGAAGTAACAAAGGCTTAGAATTAAGGTGGGAAACTTGGGGAACCCTTCATTCAACAGACACTTTTCTAATGCCATTCAGAATTCTAAGTATGCTGTGTGAACACCTAGCTGCGAATCCTGATTCTGTCACTCACCAGTCTATAAGAGATCTCTATCCTGTTTACATAAAGCAACTGCTGTGTGACTCACATGGGTGATGCAGTGGTGCCTGCTTAGCAAATTCTAAAGTGCTTTATATACTCTCTAGCTGAGATGTATAAAATAAGATGCTACTCAATTAGCAATTCAAGTTTATTTTATGGTTTTACTGGACTGGCAAGCATCAGTGTCAGCAGCAGAAAATTTATTTTTTCTTTCCTAAATGCCTGAGGCAACATGTCCACACTAACATCATTAGGCCAACTCACAGGGGAAGACGAAGCTGCAAGAGCATACCACACTTAAATATCTGCAGATCTCTTTAGTTACACTTATCCAGAATATCTCTGTGGCTCAAGAGATGTTAAAATGGAGAAATGAAGATGCGAGGAACTGAGTAAAAGGAAAGTTTCACAGTGAATGAGTGGCATTTCTGAAATCTTTTGAATTCTACATAGATACTTGCTGAGTTTAATTTCAATAGGCCATCAAACTTCTTTCTTCAGAAAAAAAAAATTTAGGGCCTATGAGTGGGCTAAAGGTAATAATAAACATTTTCATTGGCTGCCTAAAATAATAATTTTTATTCATTTGTGAAGATATGTTTGTTATATAATGTTATGAAACAAAATATGTTCATCAATATAGCTAGCAGAGAGCCTAAACATGATCTTCAATGCTTTTAAATTGCTTAACCCTTTGACAACATATCTTTTCTTCAAGTTTGTCTATGACTCACAGTAAAGTACTGTAAAGCCTACTCTAATTTTATTTTAAAAATTTTGCTGGAAACTATTATTCTGGGGTGCAATGAGAATTTCTTATCAAGAAGGCTTCTTGATTTGGGGCTGGTTTGGAGCACTTCCCCAGGATAGTTTAGTTTCTTTTTCTGGCTTTACTGGTGGCCTCATTGATTCACATGTGTTCAGTGAATTTCTTTTATGCTCCAGCCATTATGCTAGGGCTTGAGATACTAGCGTGACCCAAGTCAGACTCACTGTGGCTTTTGCACACAGTCTGCCCAATAAGCCTGAGGCCTGACTTGCTCTATCATGTAGTGTAAAGGGAAAGTAGAAAATGTAACCTAAAAATGTGAGACCAGTTGGGAAAGAGTGTTGGCAGAAAGTGGGATTGAGTTAGAGGGAAGAAAGAGGAGAGATTTGAGGCCTCCTAAAATTCTCACTGAGAAAGAATTTCTACATCACTTCCTTTCCATAAATAACTGTTTATAGGTGAGTTCTAAATTTTTATAGCTCCAAGGAAATTCCAAGTTAATGTTTCATATTATTGAATACACAACAAATTGCTGCATTAAAGTAAGGATTGGCTAGAGATCTGAAGTTGTGAAAGTCTGTTTTTATGCTTTTATGTTTATAATGCCTTTTGTACATATTAATAATACTCTGCAGTGAAAACAGGGTAAAACAATTCTATCATAAAGGCAGAATTTTTTAAAAATGTGTACTCAGAACTATAATTACAAAGGATTGAGTGGGTATTTGAGCTGGGACACTATGGAGAATTATTTTCACCTAATGCTTGGTTAAATGCATGAAACACTACTGCAATTTATTGTGATTATAACCAAACTGGTTGGCATCCTATAAGTTAAAAATATGGGTTTAAGTTCAATATTTACTGAGTTAGTTGCAATTCTTTCTTAAAGAAAGGGCAGAGATTAGTTGAAAATAATTACTCATGATTCATCTGAATGTTATTGTTTTAAAACATATCTTGGAAAGGTATCCATTTTATGGAACTCATTTTTTCCTTGCAGTGTTAATAAACAGCAGAGATAGAATCTTATTTCCTTTGATAAAATAATGTGGGTATATATATTTTCAAGGGGGATGGAAAAGGCATGGAAATTAATTTCTTTCAACCCTTGCAGCTTTTATGCATGTGCTTTAATAAAGCATCTTTCTGCCTCAGGCAGAGGAGGGTCACAGGGAGATAGTTATACGCTCGTGCCAAGCATAGCAATGCTGCTGCAAAGCAGAACATTTTGTCTCATATATAAATCTTGACAAATGCAACTACTTATTGGTCTAGTGTCTGTTGATTCTCAACCTGCTACCCATTTATTTGATGCCTCAGTTCAGTTCAGTTCAGCCACTCAGTTGTTTCCAACTCTTTGTGGCCCCATGGACTGCAGCACGCCAGGCTTCCCTGTCCATCACCAACTCCCAGAGCTTGCTCAAACTCATGTCCATGGAGTCAGTGATGCCATCCAACCATCTCCATCTAATGCCATCACCATTTGATGCCTACAGTATTTTTATCTTTTTTACCAATAGTGCCAACTGGGCTTACTTCAATATGCCCAAATCTCAACCCAAGTCTAAGATGCAACTTTCCATTCATTCCATTTTCTTTGTGATTATCTGAATACCTGGGCAGGAATTACTGCATTTTCACTTTTTGGAAAAAATAAACAAATTTCATACAGAAATTACAGGCTCACTCAGAAGTTAATACAAAGTTTGTCATCCATGGATAAATGGAGCTAATATACTAAAAATGCTGAGGTAAATAACAAATTTAATGAAACTCAGTAGCAATCTTGTAAATACAGCAAAATGTATGGATGCATTTTCACAAGCCAATGTGATGAATTATAATGAAGTGATCAGGGTAGTGCTCAATTTGTTTCACTTGAAAAAAATCAGTTTGCCCAGGGAAACACGACTCATCACAAGCACACGTGAGAAGAAAGAAGAAGCGGGTAAGACTGCTTTTGCCTAAATGCAGCAGACAGTTCAGTCAGTTCAGTCGCTCAGTCGTGTCCGACTCTTTGCGACGCCATGAATCGCAGCACGCCAGGCCTCCCTGACCATCACCAACTCCCGGAGTTCACTCAGACTCACGTCCGTCAAGTTGGTGATGCCATCCAGCCATCTCATCCTCTGTCGTCCCCTTCTCCTCCTGCCCCCAATCCCTCCCAGCATCAGAGGATTTCCAATGAGTCAGCTCTTCGCATGAGGTGGCCAGAGTACTGGAGCTTCAGCTTTAGCATCATTCCTTCCAAAGAACACCCAGGACTGCTCATCTTCAGAATGGACTGGCTGGATCTCCTTGCAGTCCAAGGAACTCTCAAGAGTCTTCTCCAACACCACAGTTCAAAAGATTCAGTTCTTTGGCACTCAGCTTTCTTCACAGTCCAACTATCACATTCATACACGACCACTGGAAAAACCATAGCCTTGACTAGACAGACCTTTGTTGCCAAAGTAATGTCTCTGCTTTTGAATATAGTATCTAGGTTGGTCATAACTTTTCTTCCAAGGAGTAAGCGTCTTTTAATTTCATGGCTGCAATCACCATCTGCAGTGATTTTGGAGCCCAAAAAATAAAGTCTGACCCTGTTTCCACTGTTTCCCCATCTATTTCCCATGAAGTGATGGGACTGGATGCCATGATCTTTGTTTTCTGAATGTTGAGCTTTAAGCCAACTTTTTCACTTTCCTCTTTCACTTTCATCAAGAGGCTCTTTAGTTCCTCTTCACTTGTTGCCATAAAGGTGGTGTCATCAGCATATCTGAGGTTATTGATATTTCTCCCAGAAATCTTGATTCTAGCTTGTGCTTCTTCCAGTACAGCATTTCTCATGATGTATTCTGCATATAAGTTAAATAGGCAGGGTGACAATATACAGCCTTGACATACTTCTTTTCCTATTGGGAACCAGTCTGTTGTTCCATGTCCAGTTCTAACTGTTGCCTCCTGACCTGCATACAAATTTCTCAAGAGGCAAGTCAGGTGGTCTGGTGTTCCCATCTCTTTCACAATTTTCCACAGTTTATTGTGATCCATACAGTCAAAGGCTTTGGCATAGTCAATAAAGCAGAAATAGGTGTTTTTCTGGAACTCTCTTGCTTTTTCCATGATCCAGCGGATGTTGGCAATTTGATCTCTGGTTCCTCTGCCTTTTCTAAAACCAGCTTGAACATCTGGAAGTTCACGGTTCACATATTGCTGAAGCCTGGCTTGGAGAATTTTGAGCATTACTTTACTAGCGTGTGAAAGGAGTGCAATTGTGCAGTATTTTGAGCATTCCTTGGTATTGTCTTTCTTTGGGATTGGAATGAAAACAACTTTTCCAGCCCTGTGGCCACTGCTGAGTTTTCCAAATTTGCTGGCATATTGAGTGCAGCACTTTCACAGCATCATCTTTCAGGATTTGAAATAGCTTTACTGGAATTCCATCACCTCCACTAGCTTTGTTCGTGGTGATGCTTTCTGAGGCCCACTTGACTTCACATTCTAGGATGTCTGGCTCTAGGTGAGAGATCACACCATTGTGATTATCTTGGTGGTGAAGATATTTTTTGTACAGTTCTTCTGTGTATTCTTGCCAGCTCTTAATATCTTCTGCTTCTGTTAGGTCCATACCGTTTCTGTCCTTTATTGAGCCCATCTTTGCATGAAATGTTCTCTTGGTATCTCTAATTTTCTTGAGGAGATCTCTAGTCTTTCCCATTCTGTTGTTTTCCTCTATTTCTTTGCATTGATCACTGAAGAAGGCTTTCTTATTTCTTCTTGCTATTCTTTGGAACTCTGCATTCAGATGCTTATATCTTTCCTTTTCTCCTTTGCTTTTCACCTCTCTTCTTTTCACAGCTATTTGTAAGGCCTCCCCAGACAGTCATTTTGCTTTTTTGCATTTATTTTCCATGGAAATGGTCATGATCCCTGTCTCCTGTACAGTGTCACGAACCTCATTCCATAGTTCATCAGGCACTCTATCTATCAGATCTAGTCCCTGAAATCTATTTCTCACTTCCACTGTATAATCATAAGGGATTTGATTTAGGTCATACCTGAATGATCTAGTAGCTTTCCCTACTTTCTTCAATTTCTGTCTGAATTTGGCAATAAGGAGTTCACGATCTGAGCCATAGTCAGCTCCCATTCTTGTTTTTGCTGACTGTATAGAGCTTCTCCATTTTTGGTTGCAAAGAATATAATCAATCTGATTTTGCTGTTGACCATCTGGTGATGTCCATGTGTAGAGTCTTCTCTTGTGTTGTTGGAAGAGGATGTTTGCTATGACCAGTGCATTCTCTTGGCAAAACTCTATTAGCCTTTGCCTTGCTTCATTCCATATTCCAAGGCCAAATTTGCCTCTTACCCTAGGTGTTTCTTGATTTCCTACTTTTGGATTCCAATCCCCTGTGATGAAAAGGACATCTTTTTTTGGGTGTTAGTTATAAAAAGGTCTTGTAGGTCTTCATAGAACTGTTCAACTTCAGCTTCTTCAGTGTTACTGGTTGGGGCATAGGCTTGGATTCAGACTCTTCTGTTGACTGTAATGGCTACTCCATTTCTTCTAAGGGATTCCTGCCCACAGTAGTAGATATTATGGTCATCTGAGTTAAATTCACCCATTCCAGGCCATTTTAGTTTGGTGATTCCTAGAATGTTGATGTTCACTCTTTGACCACTTCCAATTTGCCTTGATTCATGGACCTGACATTCCAGGTTCCTATGCAATATTGCTCTCTATAGCATCGGACCTTGCTTCCATCACCAGTCACATCCACAGCTGGGTATTGTTTTTGCTTTGGCTCCATCTCTTCATTCTTTCTGGAGTTATTTCTCCACTGATGTCCAGGAGCATATTGGGCACTTACCGACCTGGGGAGTTCCTCTTTCAGTATCCTATCATTTTACCTTTTCATACTGTTCATGGGGTTCTCAAGGCAAGAATACTGAAGTGGTTTGCCATTCCCTTCTCCAGTGGACCACATCTTGTCAAACCTCTCCACCATGACCCGCCCATCTTGGGTGGCCCCACATAGCATGGCTTAGTTTCATTGAGTTAGACAAGGCTGTGGTCCGTGTGATCAGATTGAGTAGTTTTCTGTGATTATGGTTTCAATGTGTCTTCCCTCTGATGCCCTCTCACAACAGCTACCATCTTACTTGGGTTTCTCTTACCTTGGAGGTGAGGTATCTCTTCACTCCAGCAAACTGCAGCTGCTGCTCCTTACCTTGGGTGAGGGGTATATCCTCACAGCCACCCCTCCTGAACTTGAACGTGGAGTAGCTCCTCTCTAAGATAGACACAATAAAGGACAGAAATGGTATGGACCTAACAGAAGCAGAAGATATTTAAAAGAGATTGCAAGAACTACACAAAAAAGATCTAAAAAAAAAAAAGATCTTTAAGACCCAGATAACCACGATGGTGTGATACTCACCTAAAGCCAGACATCCTAGAATGAGAAGTCAAGTGGGCCTTAGGAAGCATCACATGAACAAAGCTAGTGGAGGTGATGGAATTCCAGATGAGCAATTTATGCAGATGACACCACCCTTATGGCAGAAAGTGAAAAAGAAGTAAAGAGCCTCTTGATGAAAGTGAAAAAGAAGAGTGAAAAAGTTGGCTTAGAACTCAACATTCAGAAAACTAAGATCATGGCAAACAGATGGGGAAACAATGGAAACAGTGACAGACTATTTGGGGGTTGTGGGGGGGGAGCTCCAAAATCACTGCAGATGGTGACCGCAGCCATGAAATTAAAAGACGCTTACTCCTTGGAAGAAAAGTTATGGCCAAACTAGACAGCATATTAAAAAGCAGAGACATTACTTTGCCAACAAATGTCCATCTAGTCAAAGCTATGGTTTTTCCAGTAGTCATGTATGGATGTGAGAGTTGAACTATAAAGAAAGTTGAGCACCTAAGAATTGATGTTTTTGAACTGTGGTGTTGGACAAGACTCTGAGATCCAACCAGTGCATCCTAAAGCAGATCAGTCTTGGGTGTTCATTGGAAGGACTGATGTTGAAGCTGAAACTTCAAAACTCTGGCCACCTGATGCGAAAAGCTGACTCATTTGAAAAGACCTTGATGCTGGGAAAGATTGAAGGTGGGAGGAGAAGGGAATGACAGAAGATGAGTTGGTTGGATTGTATTACCAACTCAGTGGACATGAGTTTGAGTAAACTCTGGGAGTTGATGATGGACAGGGAGGCCCGGCGTGCTGCAGTCCATGGGGTCTCAAAGTGTCTGATGCTGCTGAAACAACTTAGCATGTACGTGATGGTATTCCACAGACTTTATCTACTTGCCTTGAGCTCCTCTGCCCTGCAAACCCAATTCTGCCTGTGGATCTTTAAGACTGGAATTCGTGTATGATCTCCTCATCGTTTCATTCTTAGAGTCCTCCAGTACTTTTGGTCTTCATAGTGTTCTCTGACCCCTCCTGCTCCAGGCTGCCTTTGGATGCTTTTACATCTCAATGAATAATCTCTTGATAGCTCCAGTTCTCTAGTAAGTGGGAGAATTCCCATTCACACATATTTACTCCTGTACTCCAGGAAATAAGAACTAAGATGAGTCTGAGCAATAAAACATTTTTCTACATGATATCAGTGCAAGAGATAACTCAGTCTCAACATAGCTGGATCCTAACTGGACAATTAAATACAAATTAAATGCCCAGAAAATCGTGGGCTCTTAAGAAGTGGTTCTCAAATTTGATTGGATACAGAATCTTGGTATTGGAGGGTGGGGAGACTTGAAAATAGAATTCCTAGATACCTCTCAGGACAACTCAGTCAGAGGCTTGGGAGATGAGTGTAATAGAGAGTGTGCACCTTGTTTTCTGAAAGTTTGCCTGATGATTTTGATGTACAATGACAGTTCAGAACTATAGCTTTTAAAGAACATATGAAAAGGGAAAGAAATCCATGTTCAGTAGCTTTTTAAAAACTCACTAGGAAAAAATATAATAATTGACTGGAGTATATAATAATATAATAATTACTAAATATAATAATTGACTAAAATATAATAATTTGACTTCTTCCATAAAGTCTACAGGAAGTCCATAAAATGAATTCCATTGACTCTTCATAGATAAGACGACAAAAAGGAAACTGAACCAAAGGACACTGATTTTACCAGGTGGCCACAGTTTGGGTTAGTACCTCAGAGCTTCCTTTTGGCATGTACTTTGACTAAGAAGTTCTACATTTTAATGACATATTTTTGACCGAATTGTTTTAAAGATACTTTATTCTGCAAGATCATATCCATATCTTTCCCTTGGAATAACATTATTGTTCCCAAACTCATGATTTTGGGAAAGAAAATAAAACATGATAGTATTAAAAAACAGATCAAGCAACAGTCAATAATGGATCAGAACTTTTAGTCTGAAAATAAAAATATGTTATCTACCTCTAGTGATTAACAGTTCCCTTCCATTTATTTGAAAACCTGGTGGTTGGTTGTATAACTTCATCACATCTCCCTAAAAGTGTTTGTGTTCATGGTACCCCTCTCCAGTACTCTTGCCTGGACAATCCCATGGACGGAGGAGCCTGGTGGGCTTCAGTCCATGGGGTCACTAGGAGTCAGACACGACTGAGTGACTTCATTTTCACTTTTCACTTTCATGCATTGGAGAAAGAAATGGCAACCCACTCCAGTGTTCTTGCCTGGAGAATCCCAGGGATGGGGGAGCCTGGTGGGCTGCCATCTATGGGGTCGCACAGAGTTGGACACGACTGAAGCGACTTAGCAGCAGCAGCAGCAGCAGCACAGACACAGTACAGGGTTTCTCAGTGTTTCTAACATCTCTCTTTAATTACACAGCAGGCCTTTCTGTACTTCACTCTTATACACAGGCTCCCTAACTAGTAGTACCATTGTGCTGAACACAGTATGTGGCTTCTCTATTTCTGCAAAACAGCTTTCTCATAGAAATTTCATCCGTAGACTAATGGATTCACTACAGATTGTCTTCCCCAAATGGAAATATTACATTTTTGCTATTAAAGTTTTTCTTCTTTCCTTTACCTAAGTCACAGTCTTTTCCTCTGTGGGGAAATCCACTAAAGGAACAAGCGCATTACTGGACCAATGCCTTCTCTTTGTAAGAAAAACCATAAGATATGTTCATCCTTAATGTCTCAGAAATTCCAGATCATTTTTCTTAGTTTAATATAAAATTTCACACTTCATTCTTTTTTTTATTTAAAAAGTAGGAAGTCTCCTAAGACTTGTCTAATTTGTACAGCATGGCTTTATATTTAGACTTATTAATGTTTGGAATCAAGTCCGTCAAAATTTTTATCCTTAAATTATAGAAAGGAAACACTTTTCAAAAAAAGTTTAATAGACTGGCTCGTCTACAGACTTATTTTCAATCTTTCACTCAGATCACCAATATACATGGCTTCAATTTACCGGAAAAGATTTTGCCATTCAGAATATTGTACAACAATATTACTGTCTGTATTTTTTATTTATTCCTTTCTTTCTTCATTAATCATCAACTGTTACAGGGAATTGTGCTAAAATTGCCTATAGACAATATACACATGAGTTTATGTCAATATTGTTTCTGTTCTCAGATATCTTGAAATTTAAATGGTGTGAAAGCGATGGAAAAAATTGAATAAAATAATGCAATCAGAATTTGATGAGTGTCTCAAGAGACGGTGTTATGCCAGTCCATAGAAAAGAGGCTGAGTACATTTTACTGGAGTAGTACATAGACCAGGGAAGTCTCTATTTTTCATTCATTTAAGGTTACCAGCACCATCCTTCATGAATACAGTGAACAAAATATCTTTAAGATGCAGAAGTATTCTGTGGGTGAAATCCATGTCTGTTTTAAGTTTTCCCAGGCGGCTCAATAGGTGGAGAATCCGCTGGCAAAGCAGGACGCGCCGGCAGTCATGGGTTTGACCCCTGGGTTGGAAAGATCCCCTGGAGGAGGAAATGACAATCCACGCCAATATTCTTGCCTGGAGAATCCCATGGAAAGAGAAGCTCTGTGGGCTACAGGCCACAGGGTCGCAAAGAGTCAGACATGACTGAAGTAACTTAGCACGTGCAAACACTGCTTGTCAGTCCACTTAGTGTACCGACCACTGTCCTTTCAGATGAGGGAAAGACAGTACAAATTATTTTTATCAAAAGCTAATCTTAGCCTGATTAAAAAATACTCAAATTTATTTTCAGAATTTCAGACTTTTTTCTGGATCTTTTTAAGTTTTATTTAACATCCTCCCCCACCAACTTGTCTCAGAAGCCCTGGGCTGTATATATATCCTATTGAAATATACCTTTAGGTCCTGCAAGTTCACATAAAGATATGAATAACTGATATTGTGCAAATTTATGCTAATATAAGATAACTTGCTAATTATAATAAGAATAAAATTATTTTGCATATATTTTATAGTTTGGAATATCATTTTGCCTTTATTTTGTAATTTATTTCCATAAACAGCTGGGCAAAGTGATCATGCAGGTATTAGTATTATGGCTCAAAGTTTACAGGTAGTAGAAACAAGGGTAAAAGACATTACGCCATTTATCAGAGTCACACACAATCAAGTGTCTTCTCCTTCACTCAAACAACAAGTGTTCTGACTCCACATAATTGCTGTGCAAACAAATAATGATGAAAACTCAGACACTCATTTTGCTCTGAGGGAGTTATTTGGAAGCTTTACCAGTTCTTAAGACAACAGACCATTAAGATAGTCATGTCTTTTGCCATCATATTTGACCAGCCCTGATTATATTACCAGGGACATAAACGCTTTCTGATTATTTTCTCCTTCTTCAGGAACTTAGGTCTACTGTTTGCCATTCAGAGTGAATTATACCAGGAAAAAAAAAAAAATAACACCCTATAGGAAATCAGCATTTAAAATTCAAGACTGAAGCATGATTTATATGAATTAGGAATGCCAAGTGATATCTGCTGATACCATAGCTGTCACTCAATAGCTTTCTTAAGATTCTCCTTCAGCAGCAAAAAGCAAAGTGTTTAAGCTTAGCCAAAGTAGGACCAGTGATGATACAAATGACAGAGCTTTCACTGCATGGGAGACAGTTTAGATAGTTGTTGCTTTGGATTCCTAAAAGCTGCATATGGAGCACTCAGTCTATGAGTGAAGCATGTGTGATCTTCAAGGGAGCCGGCCAAAGTGCTAAAGTGCATGGGTTTGGGATGTCAGTGTGAACATGTGGTGCTGTGTGAATAAAATGTGATAGTGCCTATCAGAATGAGCCTGCATCATATTCCACTTGACACACTAAGCAAAGCTTTCAGCTCTGGGTGTATTGATGATGGAATTTTGTTCACAATTGTTTCATGATAGCTTGTTCTGACACTTGAAAGTCAAATACTGTCTATCTTCTTATCAGGAAAGATTTAAAAGTAGTATCATGTACTCTGTCCCTCTAGGGTTGAGAACTCATTTGTTCCAATCTTCATTCTAAAAAGTTTAACCTGTTGAATACCGCAGCTAATATTATACTTTGCATACAGAACCTTTTCTTTTTTGTTATCCAGTGAACAACACTGGACCAAGAATTACATACTTGAGTTGTGACACCATGTTCCTGAATTTAAATTATTTGATCAGATTAAATAAAAGGGATCGTTGTGTGCCCATGTGTGTGTCTCTGATTTATTGTTCATATATACTGAGTTAAGCAAAGGCAGGTAATTTTTAAATTTATAATTTGTTTGTTTACATCTTATTTTAAAACTCTAATCTATACCAATATAATTCTTTATTATTCATGGATAATTTTAAGATTAGGGTGCCTTAGACTGACTTCCTCAGGGATCGAGACCTGATACAAAGTGGAAGGGCTTTATTGGAAAATGTGTTCTGGAGGCAGAAATGAGAGATGAGGGAGTGAAGAAGAAGGGAAAAGTCAGTTCAAGATGTCTCCCTGAACTGGCTGCTCCACCTGGTTATTCCAGCATATAAGACCTCTTGAAGAACTTTAGGAAGTAGATTTTAGGACTGTCTGTAGAGTATTAAGGAGGAAGACTCCATCCATGTACTTGTGTCTATCATGAGTAAAAAAGCTGTCCTTCAGAGCACTTTTGGTTTACACTTGAGTGAGTTTCCCCACTCCAGCAGCTATATAAACAGAGGCCTTCATGGAGTGCCTGAAATGCTGTCAAGATATAAGCATGCATGAAACAACTCTGAGCTAAAGCAAAACTGGTTGTTCCTGTGACTGCAATAAGAACAAATCTGTGGTCATACCAAAGAGACTTCTGATTTATGAGGGCTCCATAACTTATGAATAATCTAGATTCCAAAATTCACTTGTAAATATGTTATATGAGTACTCTATTCCTACACAATTTATAAATTTTAAATTTCCTGTTTAAATTACCTTTAAATGTTGAATAAACATTTTTTTAAGTACTTCCCAGTGGAATCCATAGAGAACCACTTAACACATACAAATAAAAANTCTATTCCTACACAATTTATAAATTTTAAATTTCCTGTTTAAATTACCTTTAAATGTTGAATAAACATTTTTTAAGTACTTCCCAGTGGAATCCATAGAGAACCACTTAACACATACAAATAAAAATATTACTTTTCCCAATGACAAGCTAAAACTCCTATTATAAATGTATATCATATTGTTTCAACTAAACATGCTAACTGACATCTTAAAGCTCTTGGAAAATGGCTGCTAACAGCCTCAGCCAAACCAGGTTGATCTCTAAATTCATTCTCAGAAACAGTGTCAAACTTTATTTTTGGGGGCTCCAAATCATTGCAGATGGTGACTGAAGCCATGAAATTAAAAGATGCTTACTCCTTGGAAGAAAAGTTATGACCAACCTAGATAGTATATTCAAAAGCAGAGACATTACTGTGCCAACAAAGGTCCGTCTAGTCCAGGCTATGGTTTTTCCAGTGGTCCTGTTTGGATGTGAGAGTTGGACTGTGAAGAAAGCCGAGCGCCAAAGAATTGATGCTTTTGAACTGTGGTGTTGGAGAAGACACTTGAGTCTCTTGGACTGCAAGGAGATCCAACCAGTCCATCCTAAAGATCAGTCCTGGGTGTTCATTGGAAGGACAGATGCTGAAGCTGAAACTCCAGTACTTTGGCCACCTAATGCGAAGGGTTGACTCATTGGAAAAGACCCTGATGCTGGGAGGGATTGGGGGCAGGAGGTGAAGGGGACGACAGAGGATGAAATGGCTGGATGGTATCACTGACTCGATGGACATGAGTTTGGGTGAACTCCCGGAGTTGGTGATGGACAGGGAGGCCTGGAGTGCTATAATTTATGGGGTCACAAATAGTCGGACACAAATGAGTGACTGAACTGAACTGAACTAAACTGAGAACATTAGTGACTAGTAACAGATGAGTCTGATTAATGGGAGAGGAAAACAAATCATGAGTGAAGTGTTAAGGGAGAGGACTGGCAAAGGTGAAAGTTTTCTAAATTGTTTTTAGCAATCTGCATGCTCCACAGTTTTCCATCTCCTCATAGCATTTCATTACATACATTGTTTTTACATTGTTTCCACTTTGACTGCAGTCTTTGGGTCTGGGCAAGGTACATGCAAAAAGGCATGGCATGGAATTTTGAATCAATAATGAGACCTTTATTTTTCATTCATTAATTTTTAAATCATTATTTGAATGATAAGAGAAAGGAGCATCAGGAATAATAATTAGTAATTCTGTGATGTTTATTGCATTTGTAAATTAAGTTGTCTAAAACTGGAGAGTATATCTATTTTTTATTATGGCAAAATTTTACTCTTTAATCCTATCTGCCTGTTTTTATGTGTGGAATGGGAAAAAATTTGAAAACAAAAACAAAAAACTCTGGTTTACTACTTTCAAGTTCTTTCCATAAAATTATTTTTACAATTGTTTTTCTTTGGAATTTATCCACAGTTATCCCAAGAGGAGAAACTCTTCCTTTGGTATTTAGCATATGAATAAGAAATAAAACTGTAAAACATTTAATTAAAGAGTGATTTCAGTAAAAGTAGGAAAGAACTCTGAAACTCTATCCCTCAATAAAGGCAGTGAGAATCTGGCAAAAAGTGGCTGGAATAAACTTTTTCAGAGCTCTAAAAATTAGTCAAAATATCTTCATAGTTGGGGTAAAACTATGTTTAAAAGAAAAGAATCTTGGTAAGAAAAAGATAGATGCAACAGAATGCAGAGTTCCAGAGAATAGAAATTAGAGATAAGAAAGTCTTAAGTGAAAAATGAAAATAGTGGAAAACAAGAGAAGGGGAAAGATTAGAGATCTCTTCAAGAAAGTTGAAGATACCGAGGGAATATTTCATGCAAAGATGGGCACAATAAAGGACAAAAACTGCAAGGACCTAACAGAAGCAGAAGAGGTTAAGAAGAAATGGCAAGAATACGCAGAAGAACTGTACAGAAATGGCCTTAATGACACAAATAACCACAATGGTGTGGTCACTCACCTAGAGCCAGACATCCTGGAGTGTGAAGTCAAGTGGGACTTAGGAAACATTACTAGGAACAAAGTTAGTGGAGGTGATGCAATTCCAGCTGAGTTATTTAAAATCCTAAAAGATGATGCTGTGAAAGTGCTGCACTCAAAATGCCAGCAAATTTTAAAAACTCAGCAGTGGCCACACGACTGGAAAGGGTCAGTTTTCATTCCAATTTCAAAAAAAGGCAGTGCCAAGGAATGTGCAGACTACCATACAATTGTGCTCATTTCACATGCTAGCAAGGTAATGCTCAAAATCCTTCAAGCTAGGCTTCAACAGTACATGAACTGAGAACTTCCAGATGTTCAAGTTGGATTCAGAAAAGGCAGAAAAGCCTGAGATCAAATTATCAACATCTTGATCATAGAAAAAGCAAGGGAATTCAGAGAAAAAACATCTACTTCTGCTTCACTGACTAAGCTAAATAAAGCCTTTGACTGTGTAGATCACAGAGAAGTATGGAAAATTCTTCAAGAGATGGGAGTACCAGACCACCTTACCTGTCTCCTGAGAAACCTGTATGCAGAATAAGAAGCAACAGTTAGAAACAGACATGGAACAACTAACTGGTTCAAAATTGGGAAGAGAGTACGTCAAGGCTGTATATTGTCACCCCACTTATTTAACTTATATGCAGAGTACATCATGTAAAATGATGGACCAAATGACCCACAAGCTGAAATCAAGATAGCCAGGAGAAATATTAATAACCTCATATATGCAGATGATACCACTTTAATCGCAGAAAGTGAAGAGGAACTAGAGTTTCTTGATGAAGGTGGAAGAAGAGAATGAAAAAGCTGGCTTAAAACTCAACATTCAAAAACTAAGCCCATGGCATCTGGTCCCATCACTTCAGGGCAAATAGGTGGGGGGAAATTGGAAACAGTGACAAATTTCATTTTTCTTGGGCTTCAAATTCACTGTGGACAGTGACTACAGTTACAAAATTAAAAGATACTTGCTCCTCAAATTAAAAGATACTTGCTCCTCGAAAGAGAAGCTATGACAAACCTAGACATAATATTAAAAAGCAGAGGCAACACTTCGCTGACAAGAGTCCATAGAGTCAAAGCTATTGTTTTCCTGGTAGTCATGTACAGATGTGAGAGTTGGGTCATAAAGAAGCCTCAGCACCGAAAAATTGATGCTCTCGAACTGTGATGCTAGAGAAGTTTCTTGAGAGTCCCTTGGACTGCAAGGAGATCAAACTATTCAATCCTAAAGGAAATCAAGGGACTTCCCAGGTGGTGTTAGTGGTAAATACCCTGCTTGCCAATGCAAGAGACTTAAGAGATTCAGGTTCGATCCCTGGGTCGGGAAGATCCCCTGAAAGAGGAAATGGCAACACACTCCAGTATTCTTGCCTGGAGAACCCCATGGAGAGAGGAGCCTGGTGGGCTACAGTCCATGGGTTCGCAAAGAGTTGGACATGACTGAAGCAACGTAGCACCCCAAGGAAATTAAATCCGACTATTCATTGGAAAGATTGATGCTGAAGCTGAAGCTCCAATAGTTTGGCCACCTGATGCAAAGAGCCAAGTCACTGGAAAAGACCCTGATGCTGGGAAAGATTGAGGGAAGGAATTAAAGGTGACGTGACAGAGGATGAGATGGTTAGATGGTATCACTGACTCAACGGATATGAGTTTGAGCAAACCCCAGACTGTTGTTGTTTTTCAGTTGCTCAGTCATGTCCAACTCTTTGGGACCCCATGGAATGAGACATGCCAGGCTTCCCTATTCTTTGCCATCTCCCAGAGCTTGCTCAAACTCATGTCCATTGACTCGGTGATGCCATCTAACCATCTCGTCCTTTGTCATCCCCTTCTCTTCCTGCCTTTAATCTTTCCCGGCATCGGGGTCTTTTCCAATGAGTCAATTCTTTACATCAGGTGGCCAAAGTATTGGAGCTTCAGCTTCAGCATCAGTCCTCCCAAACTCCGGGAGATAGTGAAAGATAGGGAAGCCTGGTATGCTGCACTTCAGGGGGTCACAAAGAGTCAGACGTGTCTTAGCAACTGAACAATAGAACAGCAACCTGCCTTGATCGCATCTCTAACTCTCCGGGTTAGTGGTGATCTTGAAGAGAACAACAGTCTGCACTGGTACTGCAACAGTCTGATAGTGGTGTCAGAAGGAGTTGATGGACTTCACTTATAAAGAATTTTGGTTCTTTGTTTTCACCTGCCTTGTGTCTTTATGGAGGACAACTCAAAAGGGTTTCTTTCATCCTACCTAACTCAGAACTCTCCCAATGTTGAAGTGGCTACCCAGGGAGCATTTGTTAAAGCATTTATAGCCAATTATATTTGCTGTTTCTGTCTATGGCAATGGAGGACCATCAGGGAAAACAGTAGACTAATGAAAACTTGGGAAGAAAGGCTGAGGATGAGATATTTGGGGGAATAAGAATATGAAAAATTCTGACATATTCCTGGGACTCTAGGAGTCTCTACACTTTCCCAAGGCTGTATGATGCTCAGGATATTAAAAAAAAAAAAAGAAAAAGAAAAAGTCCTGACATCTGGATGAACTTCAAGCTCTGTAAAAGCAGGAAATGAGGTCTAAGGCAGAGCTGTAAATTGCCTAGGTGAGTATTGAAGGTGTACACCAACATACACAGAAAGTCCATCTGTAAAGATTAGAAGATATATTATGTTTCTAGGTGCTAAGGTAGTCTCTGCCCAATCACCAACTAACTACTAATCTAACAAAATAAAGAATTCAGTCGCCCCACACAACAAAGAATATAAATTTGCAAAACGAGTTCAGAAAAGTCAGCACATAAATATATAATGATAACTACAAAAGTGACATAAACATACCCTGGTTGTGAGGAAAATTTGTTTCCCATAGTTGTCACATTATAATATTAAAAATTTCCAGATTTCAGTTTAAAAGTATGAAGTGTGCAAACAGATAAGAAAATATGACTCATACAAAAGGGGGAAAAGCAAGTAATAGAAACTGCTTCTGTGGAAACACAGACATTGGACTTACTCATGTTTAAATATATTCAAAGGGCTAAAGGAAACCATGTTCAAAAACTAAAAGAAATTGTATCACCAAATACATAACACTAATAAAGATATAATCATTATGAAAAGGTATCAGGTAGAAATTCTGGCACTGAAAATTATTATTTATTGTGGTTGTTCAGTCATTCAGTTGTTTCCAATTCTTTCTGACCCTGTGGACTTCAGCTCAGCAGGCTTCCCTGTCCTTCATTAACTCCCAGAACTTGCTCCAACTCATGTCCATTGAGTCGGTGATGCCATCCAACCATCTCATCCTCTGTCTTCCCCTTCTCCTCTTGCCTTCAATCTTTCCCAGCATCAGGGTCTTTTCCAGTGAGTCTGCTCTTTGCATCAGATGGCCAAAGTATGGAGTTTCAGCTTCAGCATCAGGCCTTCCAATGAATATTCAGGACTGATTTCCTTTAGGATTGACTGGTTTGATCTGCTTGCAGTCCAAGGATCTCAAGTGTCTTCTCTAGCAACACAGTTCCAAAGCATCAGTTCCTCTATGCTCAGCCTTTTCTATGGTCCATCTCTCACATCCATGCATAACTACTGGAGAAACCATAGCATTGACTATAGCCCCTTTGTCAGCAAAGCGTTGTCTCTCCTTTTTAACATGCTGTTTAGGTTAGTCATAACTTTTCTTTTAATTTCATGGCTGCAGTCACTATCCACAGTGATTTTGGAGCCCAAGAAAAAGTCTGCCACTGTTTTCCATTGTTTCTCCATCTGTTTGCCATGAA
>SJYQ01001032.1:991322-1017174 GCA_006410935.1 Redunca redunca
GTCATGTATGGATGTGAGAGTTGGACTGTGAAGAAGGCTGAGAGCCGAAGAATTGATGCGTTTGAACTGTGGTGTTGGAGAAGACTCTTGAGGGTCCCTTGGACTGCAAGGAGATCCAACCAGTCCATTCTGAAGGAGATCAGCCCTGGGATTTCTTTGGAAGGAATGATGCTAAAGCTGAAACTCCAGTACTTTGGCCACCTGAAGCGAAGAGTTGACTCATTGGAAAAGACTCTGATGCTGGGAGGGATTGGGGGCAGGAGGAGAAGGGGACGACCAAGCATGAGATGGCTGGATGGCATCACGGACTCAATGGATGTCAGTCTGAGTGAACTCTGGGAGATGGTGATGGACAGGGAGGCCTGGCGTGCTGTGATTCATGGGGTTGCAAAGAGTCGGACACGACTGAGCAACTGAACTGAACTGAACTGAAACCTTTTTGGTATTAATCCAAACTGCTACTGAGTCTGCTGTTTAATCACTAAGTTGATTACTATAATATTAGTTGTAATCCCCAGGTCAGATACTAAGAAAACCATTTAAAAGTTCATAGTAGAATAAAGGACAAAAAATTAAACTGTTACAGTAGAAAAGATATATTTATCATAAAAAAAGGGGTTTTCCAGGTGGCTCAAGTAGTAAAGAATCTGCCTGCCAATGAAGGAGATACAGGTTCAATATCTGGATCAAGAAGATTCCCCAGAGGAGGGAACAAGAGTATTCTTGCCTGGAAAATTCCCATGGACAGAGAAGCCAGGCAGACTGCATGCAGAGAGCTAAGATCCCACATGCCTCATGGCCAAAACACCAAACATAAACAGCAGAAGCAATACTATAACAAATTCAATAAAGACTTTAAGCATACATTATTCATCAGAGGGCAGACAGAAGGAAAACCACAATCACAGAAGACAAACCAAACTGATCACATGGACCACAGCCTTGTCTAACTCAACGAAACTATGAACCATGTTGTGTAGGGCCACCCAAGATGGACAGATCATGGTGGAGAGTTCTGACAAAACGTGGTCCACTGGAGAAAGGAATGGCAAACCACTTCAGCATTCTTGCCTTGATAACCCTATGAACAGTATGAAAAGATAAAAAGATATCACACTGAAAGATGAACTTCCCAGGTCAGTAGGTGCCCAACTTGCTACTGGAGAAGAGCAGAGAAGTAGCTCCAGAAGAAATGAAGAGGCTGACCATGTGGAAGCAACAGCCACTTGTGTATGTGTCTGGTGGTGAAAGTAAAGTCTGATGCTATAAAGAATGATACTGCATAGGAACCTGGAATGTTAGGTCCATGAATCAAGGTAAACTGGAAGTGGTCAAACAGGATGTGGCAAGAGTGAACATTGATATTTTAGAATTAAGTGAACTAAAATGGACTGGAATGGGGGAATTTAATTCAGATGACCATTATACCTACTACTGTGGGCAAGAATCCCTCAGAAGAAATGGAGTAGTCCTCACAATCAACATAACAGTCCAAAATGCAGTACTTGGAGGCAGTCTCAAAAGCAACAGAATGATCTCTGTTCACTTCCAAGGCAAACCATTCGGTATCAAAGTAATCCAAGTCTATGCCCCAACCATTAATGTCGAACAAGCTGAAGTTGAACAGTTCTATGATGATGTACAAAACTTCAGAACTAAAACCAAAAAAAAAAAAAAAAAGTCCTTTTCATCATAGGGGACTGGAATGCAAAAGTAAGAAGTCAAGAGGTACCTAGAGTAAAAAGCCAGTTTGGCCTTGGAGTACAAAATGAATGTCAATGTTTGGCAAAACCAATACAGTATTGTAAAGTAAACTAAAGTTAAAATAAAAATTAAAAAAAAAAAGAAATGGATTTGCCTTCATACAAGTGCATGAATTAGAATAAAATGTTTTGTTGCACACACACAAAAAAATGTAGCCTTAACAGAAATATCTATATCCATTCTACCTTTATGCCTGTCTCTATCTTTACCCCCATGTGCATCTCTGTGATTTGTCTCCATCTACAGCTATGCTTACTTAAATCACGCCAATCATGCTACCCATCCAGATTTGTTCTTTTCTGATAAAGACTCTTCCTGGAAAACTAAACTTTAAAAACACAGAAAACACTTATGCAGAAACATTCATCACTGCTGTTAAACTAGTTTCAAAATAAAGCCTTGATAAGAAATATAATTAACAAAAAAAAAAAAAAAATGAAGCAAGGCAAGGGCTAACACGGTTTTGCCAGAGGAACACACTGGTCATAGCAAACACCCTTTTCCAACAACACAAGAGATGACTATGCACATGTATATCACCAGATGGTCAACACCGAAATCAGATTGATTATATCCTTTGCAGCCGAAGATGGAGAAGCTCAATACAGTCAGCAAAACAAGACAGGGAGCTGACAGTCGCTCATATGAGCTCCTTATCGCAAAATTCAAACTTAAATTGAATAAAGTAGGGAAACCACTAGGCCATTCAGGTATGACCTAAATCAAATGGCTAATGATTATTCAGTGGAAGCAACAAATAGATTACATCTAATAGAGTGCCTGAAGAACTATGTACGGAGGTTCGTTACACTGTACAGGAGGCGGTGATCAAAACCAACCCCAAGAAAAAGAAATGCAAAATGGCAAAGTGGCTGTCTGAGAAGGGCTTGCAAACAGCTGAGATAAAAAGAGAAGTGAAAGATGAAAGAGAAAAGGAAAGACATACCTATCTGAATACAGAGTTTCAAAGAATAGCAAGTAGAGATAAGAAAGCCTTCCTACATGATCAATGGAAAGAAATAGAGGGAAAAAATAGAATGGGAAAAACTAGAGATCTCTTCAAGAATATTAAAGATACCAAGGGAACATTACATGCAAAAATGGGCACACTTAAGGACAGAAACAGTATGAAGCTAAAAGACGAAGATATTAAGAACAGGTGGCAAGAATACACAGAAGAACAAAAAAGACCTTAATGACTCAGATAACCATGATGGTGTGATCACTCACTTAGAGGCAGACATCCTAGAACGAGAAGTCGAGTGGGCCTTAGGAAGCATCACTACAAACAAAGCCAGTGGAAGTGATGGAATTCCAGCTGAGCTATTTCAAATTCTAAAAGATGATGCTGTTAAAGTGCTGCACTCAATATGCCAGCAAATTTGGAAAACTCAGCAGTGGCCACAGGACTGGAAAAGGTCAGTGTTTGCTCCAACCCCAAAGAAAGGCATGTGAAAGAATGTTCAAACTACTACACAATTGCACTCATCTCACATGCTAGTAAATTAATGCTCAAAATTCTCCAAGCCAGGGTTCAGCAGTACATGAACTGAGAACATCCAAATGTTCCAGCTGGATTGAGAAAAGGCAGAGGAACTAGAGATCAAATTGTCAACATCTGTTGGACCATTGAAAAAGCAAGAGAGTTCCAGAAAAGCATCTACTTCTGCTTCATTGACTATGCTAAAGACATTGACTGTGTGGATCACAACAAGCTACAGAAAATTCTGAAAAAGACAGAAATACCAGACCACCTGACCTGCCTCCTGAGAAATCTGTATGCAGGTCAAGAAGCAGCAGTTAGAACTGGACATGGAACAAAAGATTGGTTCCAAATTGAGAAAGGAGTACGTCAAGGCTGCATATTGTCACCCTGCTTATTTAACTTATATGCAGAGTATATCATGAGAAACGCTGGGCTGGATAAAGCACAAACTGGAATCAAGATTGCCAGGAGAAATATCAATAACCTGAGATATGCAGATGACACCACCCTTATGGCAGAAAGCAAAGAACTAAAGAGCCTCTTGATGAAAGTGCAAGAGGAGAGTGAAAAACCTGGCTTAAAACTCAACATTCCAGAAATGAAGATCATGGCATCTGGTCCCATCACTTCATGGCAAATAGATGGGGAAACAATGGAATCAGTGAGAGACTTCATTTCCTTGGTTTCCAAAATCACTGCAAATGTTGACTGTAGCCATGATGTGAAAAGACCCATGCTCCTTGAAGGAAAAGCTATGACCAACATAGACAGCATATTAAAAAGGAGAGACATTACTTTGGCAACACAAGTCCATAAAGTCAAAGCTAAGGTTTTTCCAGGAGTCATGTATGGATGTAAGAGTTGGACAATAAAGAGGGCTGAGTGCTAAAGAACTGATGCTTTTGAACTGTGGTCTTGGAGAAGACTCTTGAGAGTCCCCTGGACCTCAAGGAGATCAAACCAGTCAATCCTAAAGGAAATCAATCCTGAATATTCATTGGAAGGACTGATGCTGAGGCTGAAGATCCAATACTTTGGCCACCTGATGCAAAGAGCCAACTCAATAGAAAAGACCCTGATTTTGGAAAGGTTGAAGGCAGGAGGAGAAGGGGATGACAGAGGACGAATTGGTTGGATGGCATCACCGACTCAATGGACAATGAGTTTGATGAAGCTGTGGGAAATGATGAAGAACAGAGAAGCCTGGCCTGCTGCAGTCCATGGGGTCACAAAGTGTCAGACACGACTGAGTAACTGAACAACAGATCATGAAAGAAGACAATAATAGAGGACTTGGTAACAAAAAAGATATGAAATATAGAAAAATAATAGCAAAATGCCAGAAATCATTCTATAAAAGTTATTACATTAAATGTAAATAAAGTTCTACTAATAAGAGTCAGTATTGGAAGAATGAATGAAAAAATATGATACAACTAAATACTGTCTACAAGAGACCCACTGCAAATTCAAAGGCCCATATAAGTTGAAATTAAAAAGAAAAGGGAAGATGTTTCATGAAAATAAGAACCAAAATAAAACCAGATGTCTATAATTAATATTAGACTTTAATCTAAGATAAAATTTCTTATAAAATACAGAGGATATCACATAGTAATAAAAAGGTCAATTCATCAAGGAAATATAAATGTTATAAATGTACATTCGCCTAAAGTAAAGCCCCAAAATACATGAAGCAAATACTAAGATAATCAAAGACAGAATATAAAGTTCAACAATGATGTTAGGATATTTCAGTACCTCACTTTGAATAATGGATAGACGAGTAGGCAGAAAATCGGAGATATTAGACTAGATGAAGGCAATGGCACCTCACTCCAGTACTCTTGCCTGGAAAATCCCATGGATGGAGGAGCCTGGTAGGCTGCAGTCCATGGGGTCACTAAGAGTCGGACACGACTGAGCAACTTCACTTCACTTTCACTTTTCACTTTCATGCATCAGAGAAGGAAATGGCAACCCACTCCAGTTTGCTTGCCTGGAGAATCCCAGAGGTGGAGGAGCCTGATGGGCTGCCCTCTATGGGGTCGCACAGAGTCGGACACGACTGAAGTGACTTCGCAGCAGAAGATTTGGAAATTACATAACAGCTAGACGTAATTGGCCTTCTTAAATGAATGATGCAAAGAAATAGAGGAAAACAATAGCATGGGTAAGATTACTTATTTCTTCAAGAAAATGGGAGATATCAAGGAATATTTCATGCAGGCTGGGCACGATAAAAGACAGAAATGGTAGGGACCAAACAGAAGCAGGAGAAACCTATATGTGGGTCAAGAAGCATCAGTTAGCCTCAGACACGACTGAGTAACTGAACAACAATGAAGAACCCAGAGCTAACAACACACTTACTATGAAACACTAAAATTCTTATACCCCCAGGATCAAAAAAAGTCTGCTCTTTCTACTTCATTTCAGCATTTTGCAGGAAGTTCTAGCAAGAGCAATTAGGCAATGATGTGAGATAAAAATGTTTACATTTGTTCACATTCATTTAATTTCAGATTTGGGTCTAAAATCAAAACTCTTTCAAGTAAATTAAATAAACACACAAATTTCTGTCTATATCTTTAGCCCTGGAGGTATAGCTCCTTGGTGTAATGAAATCTTTCATCATTTGGATCCATGCTCAGAGTGTACTAATTCTACTTACACGGGAAACTTTCAGACAAAAAACACGCACTAGGACTCTCTTCTTTCAGTATGATTACGGCTCTGCTTTGACATAAATGTGACTTTCCTCAGAGCTCACTAATGTCTTCAGTTGTTACAGCATATTATTCCTTCTGAACGAAATCGTAATGGAATGCATGGTACATCCTTCAAGATGAAATTGTTGCAAGGTATTTAACAGAGGCTGAATGAAACAACATTAATGAAATAACCACATTAAAACTGGTAGTGTCTGATATTAACTGCTATTTATCGCCATTCATTCACTAGAAAAACATTTGCTTAACAGTTATTCATTTTTTAACTAGGCACTGCTCTTGATAAAAAGGTTAAATTTAAATATTTGCTACTTTCAATAAGACCATAGTGCATTTGGGGCTATGATATAGAGACAAAAATAGAAATAATAATAAACGTTAGTGAAATTTAAGAAAAAGTAAGGAAATTCCAAAAAAAATTTACATCTGCTTCATTGACTATGGTAAAGCCTTTGATTGTGTCAATCACAATAAACTGTGGAAAATTCTTAAAGGGATGGGTATATCAGACCACCTTGCCAGTCCCCTGAGAAACCTGTATGCAGGACAAAAGCAACAGTAGGAAATGGATATGGAACAATGGACTGGTTCAAAACTGGGAAATGCTGTGCACTGTCAGCCTGCTTGTTTAACTTATATGCAGAGTACATCATGTGAAATGCTGGGCTAGATGAATCACAAGTTGGAATCAAGATGACCAGGAGAAATATTAACAACCTCAAACATGCAGACGATACCACCTTAATGGCAGAAAGTGAAGAGGACCTAAAGAGCTTCTTGATGAAGGTGAAAGAGGAGAGTTTTAGCTGGCTTAAAACTCAACATTCAAAAAATTAAGATCATGGCACCCAGTCTTATCACTTCATGATAAATAGATGGGTAAAAAGTAGAAGCACTGACAGATTTTCTTTTCTGGGGTTCCAAAGTCACTGTGGATGGTGACTGTAGCCATGAAATAGCTTGCTTTTTGGAAGAAATGCTATGACAAACCTAGACAGAATGTGAAAAAGCAAAGACATGACTTGCAAACAAACCTCATATAATCAAAGCTATGGTTGTTTAGTGGTCATGTACAGATATGAGAGTTGGACCACAAACAAGACTGAGCACTGAAGAACTGATGCTTTCAAACCATGGTGCTGGAGAAGACTCTTGAGAGTCCCTTGGACAGCAAGACCAAACCAGTCCATCCTAAAGGAAATCAGCCCCGAATATTCATTGGAGGCACCGATGCTGAAGCTGAAGCTCCAATACTTTGGCCACCTGATGCAAAGAGTGGGCTCATTGGAAAAGACCCTGATGCTGGAAAAGATTGAGGACAAAGAGGAAAAGGGGGTGACAAAGAACGAGAAAGTCAGATGGCATCACTGACTCAATGGACATAAGTTTGAGCAATCTCTGGGAGATAGTAAAGGACAAAGAAGCCTGGTGTGCTGCAGTTCATGGGGTCGCAAGGAGTTGGGCATGACTTATTTACTGAACAACAACAACATTGCTTTAATGTAGCAAGTGCAGTGACAGAAATATGTCAGAGTGAGAACACAAAAAAGGAGCAAGTACCATAACCACGATGGTGAGGTATGGCTTCTAAGAGGAGCAAAATCTGTTTCTGTGAGTAGAACAGTCAATTAAAGAGACAGGAAAAGGGAAGTAACTCTTAAGCAGGGGGTAATAATTCATAAAAATGCACAGGTAAGAAATATCACAGAGTGCAAATAAATTGAAAGATTTATTTTTGCAATATTTCTAGAAAGGGTTAGACCAAGAAAAGCTTTGTATACCATGTTAAGAAGCTTAGATATTATCATGTTGGTAATGGAAAACTACCAATGATTTTTAAGAAGCAGCAAAGTACAGGCTTATCTGCACTTTTCATAGTACACTTCTGAAAGCATATGGAATTTCAGGGAATATACTAGACAATTTTAGAATGAGGAGTTGGCGTGACATGTATTCAATGTACAATTATAAAAAACAGAAACCCATAGCATTTCTCTTGCTGAATTAAGAAAATTAAGAGGACTATTTGGCATACATAGGTATGGATTGAGAAACTGAGAAAGAATGACAATTGTAAATCTAAATACTATTTCCTTGAAGAGGAATTTTTTCTGAGTCAAGAGTAGACACCAACCTAGCGGTTAGAGATTAAGCCTAGGATCAGAGTTTGGGATTGACTACTGCTATCATAAAATTCCCAGTCTTTTGAAAAACAGGAAAGCAAAGAACCCTAAACCTCATATATCAGGCTCCAGATACTTGCCTTCAGTAACACCTATGGATTCCTCAATTTCAAAGCAATACACAGTCTAATAAGTAATATTTGACTGGGTATTTTCCAATAAACTCAAGAGTTTTGGTTTTAGGGCTGTGCTGGGTCTCTGTTGCGTGTGTGGGCTCTCTCGGAGGCTGGAGAGCAGGAAGTGAAGTGAAGTGAAGTGAAGTCGCTCAGTCGTGTCCGACTCTTTGCGACCCCGTGGACCGTAACCTACTAGGCTTCTCCGTCCATGGGATTCTCCAGGCAAGAATACTGGAGTGGGTTGCCATTTCCTTCTCCAGGGGATCTTCCCAACCCAGGGCTCGAACCCCGGTCTCCTGCAATGGAGGCAGACGCTTTAACCTCTGGGCCACCAGGGAAAAAGCTACTCTTTAATTGCGGTGCACGGGCGTTTCACTGCAGTGGCTTCTCCTGTTGCAGAGCACAAGCTCTGGGCATGCATGTGTCAGTACTTGAAGCATCTGGGCTCAGCTGTTGCCATTCTTGGGTTCCAGAGCATGGGCTTAGTAGGCGTGGCTCAGCTTCTCGGCGGCATGTGGGATCCTCCTAGACCAGGGGTCAACCCGCTATCCCCTGCATTGCAAGGTGGATTTTCAGCCTCTGAACCACCAGGGAAGCGCTGACGAGTTTTTTAAGAAGCAAAACAAACAATATAAAGTGTAATCAATATGGCACTTTTTATTTTCTTTTTTAATATAAATTTATTTATTTTAACTGGAAGTTAATTATTTTACAATATTGTATTGGTTTACGTCGTTGTTAGTGACTGACCATCAATGAGAGTATTGCAGACACTGTAAAGACCACAGTGCGTTGTTAAAAACTAGTACACAACTATTTGGTGATGCCATCAATTGTTCTTCAGTAAATTGTAAATATAGGTGTGTTCAGAACACAAAGGAGTGAAGAGTTGAGATGAATTCCAAATAAAGCATAAAAGCATGGACTCCTTTTCTCTTTCTCTGAAAGCTTTCATCTCAGTAAACTGAAACAGTGTCTTATTGTCCTGACCAAAATCCCTCCTTTTGCAGGAAAATACCATGGAAATTAACATCCACTAACATCAACGTTGGCTTGAAGTAAAGAGTCTATTATAACTCCATTAGAAGAGAATTGCTTGTGGCATCGAATTACCATGGGAAATGAATCCATGCTCTGCCTTCCCATACACACACTGGTAAAACCCCAGAGAGAATCCATTAGTGGGACCCAGAGTCACACTAGTCTACAATTTTTCTTTGTCTCGGGAAAACAGTAGCCTGTAATTTGTCTTTGCCTGAGGTTTTAAAAAGGCCATTCCTGGCTGAGTCTCATGCATGCTGTCATAGCCCCATGTCCAGTTCATGTCTTAGTTACCGTCCAGACACCTTCCCAAGAAGACACAATGGAATCGGCCTCTCACAGTATATGTAGTGAGCAAGGAATTTGTTGTGGTTGAACTCTCTTTCTTGACTTTTGATTTCTTTGCAAATTGTATTTTAACTTTTTAAAATAATATTCCCAAATATTTAGCTTTAATTTAATGCTAGATATATTCTGTAATCAAAAGTTTATATTAGATTTTGCAAGTTTGATACCAATGATATGGAAATATAACTACACTCCATTTAAGCAGATTCTTTGTCATTAAAGAAGGCCATACTTTAATGGTCATAGTATAATGTTCAAATACACTATATTTGATCAAAGTATCTCAGCCTGCTATTTTGAAAGATTACATTCATCTAGTTATAAATACAAAATATTAAAGTGATTATTAGAGTAGTTCAAATATGAATTATCCTTACTTAAAGACACAATTACTTCTTGACTGTTTATGTTAATGAAGGAAAAATATATAAATCTTAGATAAAGATAGTTTACATATTAAAACAGCACAAATTTAATTCAGTAGCTTAATACTTAACTCCATGAAATCTAAACCATCTTAAAGTTCGTGCATGGATGGAATGGTTTGAATCTCCTTTATGTTAATTCTTTTAAGGACTTGGTCTAGTGCAAAGTATCTGTGTTTTCCCAAGAGGGATTTCTGTCATATTGTTAAATACTGTAATACTATGTAATGTTGATTTTTTCTTCTCTAGTGATTCATATATTCTTTTGAAGGGATAGGAGTTCGGTGGAACAAAGGAGGAGCTATCACCAGANCTGTATATTGTCACCCTGCTTATTTAACTTCTATGCAGAGTACATCATGAGAAATGCTGGAGTGGAAGAAACACAAGCTGGAATCAAGATTGCCAGGAGAAATATCAATAACTTCAGATATGCAGATGACACCACCCTATGGCAGAAAGTGAAGAGGAACTAAAGAGCCTCTTGATGAAAGAGAAATAGGAGAGCGAAAAAGTTGGCTTAAAGCTCAACATTCAGAAAATGAACATCATGGCATCCGGTCCTGTCACTTCATGGGAAATAGATGGAGAAACAGTGGAATCAGTGTCAGACTTTATTTTTTGGGCTCCAAAATCACTGCAGATGGTGATTGCAGCCATGAAATTAAAAGACACTTATTCCTTGGAAGAAAAGTTAGCAACCTAGATAGTATATTCAAAAGCAGAGACATTACTCTGCCGACTAAGGCCCGTCTAGTCAAGGCTATGGTTTTTCCTGTGGTCATGTATGGATGTGAGAGTTGGATTGTGAAGAAGGCTGAGCGCTGAAGAATTGGTGCTTTTGAACTGTGGTGTTGGAGAAGACTCTTGAGGATCCCTTGGCCTGCAAGGAGATCCAACCAGTCCATTCTGAAGGAGATCAGCCCTGGGATTTCTTTGGAAACTTTGGCCACCTCATGTGAAGAGTTGACTCATTGGAAAAGACTCTGATGCTGGGAGGGATTGGGGGCAGGAGGAGAAAGGGATGACCCAGGATGAGATGGCTGGATGGCATCACGGACTCGATGGACGTGAGTCTGAGTGAACTCTGGGAGTTGGTGATGGACAGGGAGGCCTGGTGTGCTGCGATTCATGGGGTCACAAAGAGTCAGACACGACTGAGTGACTCAGCTGAACCAGATTTTACCTCATGTAACCCTTGAACCATGGATAACTGCCCCTTTTGACCATGTGCTATTGTCATTCAAGATAGAGGTAATGATCATATAGTTCAGTTCAGTTGCTCAGTCGTGTCTGACTCTTTGCGACGCCATGAATCGCAGCATGCCAGGCCTCCCTGTCCATCACCAACTCCCAGAGTTCACTCAGACTCATGTCCATCGAGTCCATGATGCCATCCAGCCATCTCATCCTTGGTCGTCCCCTTCTCCTCCTGCCCCCAATCCCTCCCAGCATCAGAGTCTTTTCCAATGAGTCAACTCTTTGCATGAGGTGGCCAAAGTACTGGAGTTTCAGCTTCAGCATCATTCCTTCCAAAGAAATCCCAGGGTTGATCTCCTTCAGAATGGACTGGTTGGATCTCCTTACAGTCCAAGGGTCTCTCCAGAGTCTTCTCCAGCACCACAGTTCAAAAGCATCAATCACAATTTCATTTTTCTATTTAGAAGTATTCCATGTTCCCTCTCTTTCTTTCATAGGCCAAGTCTGATCCATTACTGAATCCCGTTGGTTATACTTCAAATTATCTCCAAGATCTAATTGTTTTTTATCAATACCACCATTAACCCCTGCTCCAAGGTACTACTATTCTCTCTCTTTTCTTTTTTTTTGGCTTGGACATGATAGTAGTTTATAATTACCATTCCTGCTTACTCTGCTACTATTTATTCCTCACAAAGCAACCAGAATTGCTTTATTTCACAGCAAGCTCAGATTATCATTGCACTGTGCTTAGTCACTCAGTCATGTCTGAATCTTTGTGACCCCATGAACTCTAGCCCGCCAGGCTTCTCTGTCCATGGAGATTCTCCAGGCAAGAATACTGGAGTGGATGCTATGCCCTCCTCCAGAGGATCATCCCAACCCAGGGATCGAACCCAGGTCTCCCATATTGCAAGCAGATTCTTTACCATCTGAGCCACCAGGGAAGTCCATTATTAGCTGACTCATTGGAAAAGACCTGATGCTGGGAAAGAGTGAAGACAACAGAAGGGGGTGACACAGGATGAGTTGGTTGGATGGCATCACTGACTCAATGGACATGAGTCTGAGCAAACTCAGGGAGAAAGTGAAAGACAGGGAAGCCTGGTAAGGTGCAGTCCATGTGGCCACAGAGTCAGATACAATTTAGTGATTTAAAAACAGCAACTGTCTATATATGTCTATTTATCCACATACTTATAGATAGGTAAATACCACTGCATTACTTCATAGATATTTTCATTCAAATGTAACATTAAGAGAGAGACCTTCTCTGACCAGTCTAATTAGAACAGCACAGATTATCATTATTCATCTCAAACTTTCCAAAGTCATCTCATGGTATTCAGAATAAATTCCCAAGTTTCATTTCTTACAAGCTACATGATCGGGCCTCTGTTTATTTCTGTCTTCATCTCTACAACTCTGATTATTCTCTTTGTCCTGCTACATTGCTGTGTCATCTTCCTCACTTCTCCTGGACTATGCCAAGCACATTCCTATCACATGTGCTTTGCAATTGCTATTCTCTACCTTACCTGTCTCCTGAGAAATCTGTATTCAGGACAAGAAACAATAGTTAGAAACAGATATGGAAAAGACTGGTTCCAAATTGGGAAAAGAGTATATCAAGGCTGTATACTGTGACCCTGTTTGTTTAACTCCTATGCAGAGTACAGCATATGAAATGCCAGACTGGATGACTCATGAGCTGGAGTCAAGATTGCTGGAAGAAATATTGAGTGAGTGAGTGAAGTCGCTCAGTCGTGTCTGACTCTTTGCGACCCCAGGGACTGTAGCCTACCAGGCTCCTCTGTCCACGGGATTGTCCAGGCAATAGTACTGGAGTGGATTGCCATTTCCTTCTCCAGGGGATCTTCCCAACCCAGGGATCAAACCCAGGTCTCCCGCATTGTACACAGATGCTTTACCATCTGAGCAACCAGGGAAGTCAATAACCTCAAATATGCAGATAATATCACTTTAATGGCAGAAAGCTAAGAGAATCTAAAGAGTCTCTTGATGAAGGTGAAAGAGGAGAGTGAAAAAGCTGACTTAAAATTCAAGATTCAAAAAACTAAGATCATGACATCTAATCTCATCACTTCATGGCAAATAGATGTGGGGGCAGGGGAGGAGCAGAATGGAAACAGTGACAGATTTTCTTTTCTTGGCCTCCAAAATCACTGTGGACTGTGACTGCAGTCACAAAATTAAGACACTTGCTCCTTGGAAGAAAAGCTATGACAAACCTAGACAGTAAAAGCGGAGACATCACTTTGTCAACAAAAGTTCATGTAGTCAAAGCTATGGCTTTTCCTTTAGTCATGTACAGACATGAGTGTTGGACCACACAGAAGGCTGAATGCTCAAGAATTGATGATTTCAAACTGTGATGCTGGAGAAGACTCTTGAGAGTCCCTTGGACATCAGGGAGATCAAAACAGTCAATCCTAAAGGAAATCAACCCTGAATATTCATTGGAAAGACTGATGCTGAAGCTGAAGCTCCTATACTTTGGCCACCTGGTGTAAAGAGTTGACTCACTGGAAAAGACCCTGATGCTGGGAAAGACTTAAGTCAGGAGGAGAAGGGGATGACAGAGGATGAGATGGTTGGATGGCATCACTGACTCAATGGACATGAGTTTGAGCAAACTCAAGAAGTGGTGAGGGACAGGGAAGCCTGGAGTGCTGCAGTCCATGTGGTCACAAAGAGTCAGAATGATTTAGTGACTGAAAAGCAACTGCCTATGTATGTCTATTTAGTCACATACTTACAGATGGGCAAATATCACTACATTACTTCATACAAGGTTTCGTTCAAATGTCATATTAAAAGAGAAACCCTCCCGACCATAGTTATTAGAACAGCAATCCCATCTATTCTGTCTTCATGTTTTTACTTTGCTTGTTTTACCTAACAGTACTTCAAAGCACTAATATGAAATAGATTTATTTGTTTACTGTGCCTTTCCCCAAACAAGGATGTTCATCCCTGAAGAGCCAACATTTTATTTTATTCTTTGAGGACTCTCCAGTGACTATGGTAGTAGGTACTGGGTCCTACAACAGCATCTGAGAATCAGCGACTTTCTTACATCTTATACTAGGGAACATGCTTTTCTGACTTCATGGTAAAAAGTATTTTTAAAGGTTTTCTGTTTTGAAGAGGAAGTGTCAGTTCCAAAGCTGTCTTTCAATTTCTCAAAACACTGCTTAAAATATAAATGATTATATAAGCTTTAAAACCGAGCCTGCTACTTTGGCAAAGAGATAACCATGTGATCTCTTGACAGTTATTTGCTAGTGCTGAATTTAAATTAACTCTTTTGCTGGTAAAATTATTCACATAAAATCCACCTCAGTCTTAAAATATTTGTTCAACTTTGTGACCTATGATTGTGGCTATTTATACACCTTAATGCTTGCCACTGAATTCTAGTAAATATACCTTAAACATTCATTAGCTAGTCAGCCTACTTAACAGCAATATTAAGCATCAGGTTTATGTATGTGAAATTAGGATACTGCTCCTATAATTTTTAGGAAATGCCTTATTTGTGTGGTCAGAGATCAGTTTTCATTCATTCTTGAGTTAAGGGTCTCAGCATACACACACTCAAGGCCAATTTTATCACTTATTACAACTGAACAAAGAAATACATAGACATCTCCTGATGAGATAAACATCCTACTTTGACCTGCAAGAACTTCCCAAATTCATCCATCATGGGATAAAAATATGTGAAAGAGTTCTTTTCATTCTTAAAAAAAATTCTGTAAATCATTTGACATTTTCTTTAAAAAAAATTCAAGATAAGTCATCTAGAATTCTCTGACATTCTTCTCCTGGCATTCATCACATTTTTATAGAATTCTCCTCACTTTTGTTAATTGTGAAAAAAAAAAGCAATTTTCAATTTCCTTTTCAGGGTTCAAATAATATATTACCATTTGTAAAACATCCAGAATTAGCACTGTTTTTCCCCAGATTGTGTTTCATTCAAACCAAGAGTATCTGCTTAGTGTTATCCATCACAAAAGAACAATTCACTTGGGTTTTTCCTCATACATAGATTTCAGAATCAAATCTAATTGGCTTTTCACCATATGATGATTGGTGTATGGTCCAGATGTTTTTGCAGTATATTCTGCTGTCTGCAGAGGAACTAAGAAAACCTTCATATAGAATTCATTCTCTATATCATATCTTTTATGATATGCCCACTTAAATATACATTTTTGAAATAATGTCTTTAGCATGCTATGGAAATCATGTATAATGTATGACTGTTAGAACAATTTCCTTTGATATACTTTTCTGCCTTCCTGTCCTGTGTCTTATTCTGGTCTGTACTTTTATTTCCACATAAGTTATATATCCTTTTGTCCACTGTTATACATTTGCTCATTTAGAAAACTGTATTTTAATAAAATCTTGAAATAAGAAGTAATATTTTAAATTTGCCCACAAATTTGCCATTTTTTGCACTATTTCTTCTTTTAGGAAGATATTACGAATTTTTACCTGAACAATATTTCCTTTAACCGGATGAATCTTTTAAAGTTATTTTAATGCAGGCTTCCAAGGGAATTTTTTTCTCAGATTTTATACTTTTATTTTTGAAGGATATTTTTTCTGGGTATAGAATTCTAAATCAACTTTTTTTCTTTCAACTTCAATGAAGTCATCCCATTTTCCTCTGACTTGTATTATATGAAATGGAAATTGAGTTGACTTTCTTTTCTTTGGTCTCTTATATGTAACATGTCATTTCCTCCAAAGATTTTCTCTTCATCACTGGTTTTTAATAATTGGACTATTAAGTACCTAGATGTGGTTTTATTCATTTGTGCCTTGTTTTGGTTTCATTGAGATTTTTAGATTATAAACTTATGTATTATACCAAATTTAGGAAATTTTTTTACCTTATTCATTCAAAATTATAGTATACCCTATCTTCCTCTCCATCAAGGACTTCTGCTACATGTATGATATCTGCGCTGGAGAGCTTATTAATGTTCAATGGATCATTAAGTTTCCATTTACTTTTTTGTTTGTCATTTTTCCTCTCTGTACTTCAATTCTGGTGGAATTTAGTGTCCTGATTCATAGCACTAAAGATTTTCTTCTGTGGCATGTAATATGTAGTTATATTCATCTGATGAACTTTTTGCCTCAGACATTCTATTTTTCATCTCAAGAGGTACCATTTGCTTATTTTTTAGCTTGATTTCCTTTTTTCTCCTAATCATGTTCACATTTTCTTTTAATTTCCTAAGTATATTTATCTTGTTGTTATTGTTCTGTCACTAAGTGATGTCTGACTCTGTGACCTGATGGACTACAGAGTCCTCCACTGTCTCCTGGAATTTGTTCAGATTCATGTCCTTTGAGTCAATGATGCTATCTAACTATCTCATCCTCTGCCACTCTGTTCTCTTTTTGCCGTCAGTCTTTCCCAGCATCGTGGTCTTTTCCAGTGACTCAACTCTTCACTTTAGGTGGCCAAACTATTGGAGCTTCAGCCTCAGCATCAGTCCTTCCAAAGAATATCAGAGTTGATTTCCTTTAGGACTGACTGACTGGTTTGATCTCCTTAATATTGAATATATTCATACCTATTTAAATTTCTTTTCTGCTCATCCAATCACCATAAGGGCATGGAAACTACAGTCCATGGCACTGTTTTTGAATTGTCCATGAACAAAGAATTATATATATATATATATATGCAGCCTAGAATATTTACTTTCTGATCCTTTGCAGAAAAACATTGTTGACCTTTAATCTATATTTCTGAACTCATTTCTGCTAACTGATTTATCTTCTGCCTATGGATTTCATTATTCTACTTTTTTACTTGTATATTTAATTTGATGCTGGATATTATAATATATATACTTTATCGGTTGTCTCTCTAAATTTGTGAGGGAATGAAGGCTAAAAATTATATAAAATTCTAATATTATTATTTTTGTGGTTTGAAATGTAATTCACATTCCATATAATTTATCCATTTAAAATGTACAATACAATGGCTTTTATTACATTCACAGAGTAGTGTATCTGTCACCACAATTAATCTCAGATTGCTTTCATTACTCTGAAAAGAAATCCCACATCCCTTAACCATCACACCCCAAGTCCCTCATCCTCTACAGTCCTAGACAGCCAGTAATTTACTTCCTGCCTCTAAAGATGTCTATTGTGGATGTTTCATTTAAAAGTAATCACATAATATGTCATCCTGTGTGAGTGGCTTTTTTCACTTATTATGTTTTTTTTTTCTTTTTTTTTAACTTTACAATATTGTATTGGTTTTTCCATACTTCAACATGAATCCGCCACAAGTATACATGTGTTCCCAATCCTGAACCCCCCTCCCACCTCCCTCCCCATACCATCCCTCTGGGTCATATTATGTTTTTAATGTTCAACCCTGTTGTAGCCTGTATCAATATTTCTTTCCTTTTTATGATTGAATACTACATTTGTGTGACTATATCACATTTCATTCATCTATTCATTTATTGATGGACATTTGGGCCATTTTTACTGATTTGTATTATGAATAATGATATAAACATCATTATATACATAAATGTATATAAAATATTTGTAAACACATATCTTTACATTCTTGGATCTATCCTAGGATATGCTGAGTTACATGGTAACCTTATATTTAACCATTTTAGGAGATACTAGACTATTTTCCATAGTGGTTATACCAATTTACATTCCAGCTACCAGTGTTTGAGTGTTCTAATTTCTCTACAACTATGCAACACTTTATTGTCAGGAGCCATCACGGGAGATCCCATCCATGACAAGGTCATGTGGAGAGGCCTAATGGGCAAGGCTAGTCAGGCTTCAGGGGTTCCCCCTGGGTTTTCCTGAACATCTACTCCCAAAAACCAGAGTCTGCCTGTCTTATTGTACTGTGTTTTCCACTCTTTTGTCTCTAAAAGAAATTAACTTAGGGCTCCAGTTAACAGTCTCCTGTATATAAAAAGAAGGTTTCGGTTTAAACCCCTTTGATGGCTTTCTAACTTATCTGACCAGTCTCTCTGGACTTTTACAATTTCTGGATTGTTTACAGCCCCCAACCGTGAGAGGCACGAAGCTCAAAACATCTTAAAGATATAGAGCCTTTTAGAGCTAAGAATTAGTTTTGTGAAGGGTTTCATTGTTGAGTTAATGTTTACCGCCAGGCCTCCATATCCTTTATCTTGTAGGCACCTGGGAGGATATTAATCAATGTAATCGGGATGTAGAAATAGGAATATAGTAGTTTTGATGTTAGCAATACTAGACTTTTGAGTTACTTTTCTCTTTATTATAAATCACTGTACTCCACTTTTTTGTATAAATTGTTGTATCCTTGCTATGTAAGAATGTAACGTTATTTAGTGCTTTCTGAGAGTGGCACCAGACTTTGGGAAGAACAACACTATTACCCTTATCAGAAAAGGGCCATAAAATGTTAATTGGCCTTCTGGCCGGAAGATGACGTAAAGCACCTAAGACTTATGTATACAGCTAGGTATGCAGAGAGAAAGCCTGGTCTTGATAAGAGCCAGGGCTGTTGACACTGCATAATTTTGTATTATCCATTGGTCAGTATGTACAACCAAAAAGTATAAAAAGCTTTTCGAACAATAAAGGATGGACCAGTTTCTCTGACCAGCTCCTCAAACTGGTTTCTTGGAAATCTGGCTCCCCCCATGCCGAGTCTCTCTCTCTTTCTCCCTCTCCCTCCCTCTCCTTTTCAGGCTGAATTCCCATCTGGGGTGTGGAGGCTCTCTGAGTCTACTTACCTGCCCTGGCTTCTAAGATCCACGTGAGAGGGAGCCTAAGATGGGGCACCCTCAGCTGTTCAAGTAGACACTGGTGGCCTAACATAGACAGTGCAAGTTCCTTGTCTTGGAACTTTATTAGTTTTCTGTGTAAACCGAGTTATTCAGCTTCTTTTCTCCACTAAATTTCCCACTACACTATTCTTTTCTAATCTCTCTTTTATATTTCTAAATAAGTAAGTTTTTCCTCGCCTACTCCGTCTCCCCTTCGAATTACCCTGGATCCACTGGGGCAGGACCCCGACACTTTATTATTTCTCCTTTTTAAAACTATAACCATGGGAGTGAGTGTGAAGTGGTATCACATTGTGGTTTTACTTTGCATTTCCCTGATGGCTAATAATGTTGACCATCTTTTCATGTGTTTAATGGTCTTTTGTGTATCTTCTTTAGAGAGCTCTATTCAGATCCATTATTCACCTGTTATTGGATAATTTGCCATTCTTTACTGAGTTGTAATAGTGATTTATACATTCTAGATACAAATCTATTAGATAAATGATTTGCAAAAAGTTTCTCCCATGCTGCTTGCTGGTTTTTCACTTTCTCCATGGTGTCCTCGGAAGAAAATTTTTGAAATTCAGTGATGTCCAATTCATCTATTATTTCTTTTTGGATGTGTGTGGCTATGACATCATACCTAAGAACCAATTAGCTAATCACAGGTCATCTATGTTTTTTCCTAAATTTTTTTTATAATTTTAGCCCTCATGTATAAGTATCAAATCCATTTTGAATTAATTTTGTATATGACATGAAGTAAGGGAGCCATGCGTTTGACTGTGGTGTTGGAGAAGACTCTTGAGGGTCCCTTGGACTGCAAGGAGATCCGACCAGTCCGTTCTGAAGGAGATCAATCCTGGGATTTCTTTGGAAGGAATGATGCTGAAGCTGAAACTCCAGTACTTTGGCCACCTCATGCGAAGAGTTGATTCATTGGAAAAGACTCTGATGCTGGGAGGGATTGGGGGCAGGAGGAGAAGGGGACGACCCAGGATGAGATGGCTGGATGGCATCATGGACTCGATGGACATGAGTCTGAGTGAACTCCGGGAGATGGTGATGGACAGGGAGGCCTGGCGTGCTGTGACTCATGGAGTTGCAAAGAGTCGGAAACAACTGAGCAACTGAACTGAACTGAACTAAAGGGAGCCAAAGCCTTTCCAGGTGGTGCTAGTGGTAAAGAACCTGCCTGCTAATGGTTTGATCCCTGGGTCAGGAAGATCCCCTGGAGAAGGGCAGGTCAACTCCTTACAGTAATCTTGCCTAGAGAATCCCCATAGACAGAGGAGCCTGGTGGGCTATAGTTCATAGTCACACAGAGTCAGACATGACTGAAGCGACTTAGCACACAGAGGGTCTAACTTCATTATATTGCATGTAGATAGTCAGCTTCTCCAGCATCATTTGTTGAAAGAAGAAATCTCTTCCCTCATTGAATTGCTTTGGCAACCTAAAATTGTTACTTTTAATTCTGGATATTAAGAAATGATCACAGTAACCCCCATTAGTTCTTCAAATAACACTGGGAACTGCTATAGAGAATGAACTTACATTTTTAAATTCAGGGTAAGAAATTCCCAGAAGCCATTTAAAAAAGCAAGCTTTCAATGTACCCTAAATCTTTCTCCTCATGAGGTAAATAGATTATGTAGAGTGGCATGGTTATAATATACAATTGAATAAAATGTGGTTTCTAGCTTAAAGACTGGCCCCTTGATTTCTTTAATATGTAAGCATATCTTCATCAGGCATTGTCTATCTCTAGGATAAGACTGAATAAGACCTTGTAGGACTCAAATACTCTTTCAAAAAATTTGTTTCTCTTACTCAAGTAAAAATAAATTTGAATTTATATTGTTGTTCAGTAGCTCAGTTGTGTTCGACTCTTTGCCACCCCATGGACTGCAGCATGCCAGGCTCCCTGTATTTCACCATCTCCCAGAGTTTGTCCAAACTCATGTCCATTGAATCAGTGATGTCATCCAACCATCTCATCCTCTGTTGTCCCCTTCACCTCCTGTCTTCAGTCTTTCCCAGTATAAGGGTCTTTTCCAATGAATCAGCTCTTCCCACCAAAGAGCTCCAAAGTATCAGAGCTTTAGCCTCAGCATCAGTCCTTCCAATGAATATTCAGGGTTGATTTCCTTTAGGACAGACTGGTTGGATCACCTTGCCGTCCAAGGGAGTCTTAAGAGTCTTCTCCAGCACCACAGTTTGAAAGCATCAATTCTTCAGCACTGAACCTTCTTTGTGGTTCAACTCACATACCTGTACATGACTACTTGAAAAAGCATAGGTTTAACTATATGGGCCTTTGTAGGCAATGTGTTGTCTCTGCTTTTTAATATGATGTCTAGGTTTGTCATAGCTTTTTTTCCAAGGAGCAAGCATCTTTTAATTTAATGACTGCAGTTACCATCTGCAGTGATTTTGGAGCCCCCCAAAACAAAGTCTGCCACTGTTTCCATTGTTTCTCCATCTATTTGCCATGAAGTGATGGGACCAGATGCCATGATCTTAGTTTTCTGAATGTTGTTTTAAAGCAGTTTTTTCACTCTCCTCTTTCACTTTCATCAAGAGGCTTTTTAGTTCCTCTTCACTTTCTGCCACTAGGGTGGTGTCATCTTCATATCTGAGGTTATTGATATTTCTCCCAGAAATCTTGATTCCAGGTTGAGTTTTACCCAGCTTGACATTTTGTATGATGTACTCCGCATATCAGTTGAATAAGCAGGGTGAGAATAGTTAGCCTTGATGTACTCCTCTCCCGATTTTGACCCAGTCTGTTGTTCCATGTCTGTTTTGGTTGCTTCTTGACCTGCATTCAGGTTTCTCAAGAGGCAGTTAAGGTGGTCTGGTACTCACATCTCATGAAGAACTTTCCACATTTTGTTGTGATCCACACAATCAAAGGCTTTAGCATAGTCAATGAAGCAAAAGTACATGTTTTTTCTATGACCCAATGAATGTTGTCAATTTGATGTTGCCAATTTGAAGATATATTATTAATATTAAATCCTCAAAGTTATCAGTTTAAGTTCTCAATATAGATAGATCTCCGCAATTAAATTTTGTCTCTAATCTTACTGTGTGGCTTCAGTGTATTTCTAAAATTCTTCAAGCCTCAGTTTTTTCATCTATAAAATAGAGATAATAATAAGACTTCATATTATTGACCAGAGAAGGCAATGGCACCCCACTCCAGTACTCTTGCCTGGAAAATCCCATGGACGGAGGAACCTGGTGGGCTGCAGTCCAGGGGGTCGCACAGAGTTGGACACAACTGAAGTGACTTAGCAGCAGCATATTATTGACATAAGCACTTGGCATAGTTTTGGGTTTATATTAATAGTAAGGGTTCAATACATATTAGCTATAAGTAATCAAGAAATAATGTTCATTAATTATCTATGCCAGGCACTGTGTTAAGGACTGGAAAAAAAAAAAAAACAAGACAAATAAGGACCAATTCTTGACTCTAAAGCAGGGAATGACATATGCTATTGCTACCAAGCTCTTACATATTTGCTTAAACATTCCATTTTGGGGTATGTTTTCTTGCTTAGTCATCCTATTTCCTCTTTGGACATTCAATGGCTTTTTTGTTTTTATCTAGCCTCCTAAAAGGCAATAAGTATGGGCGATCAAATACCATCATTTACATTTTGGCTTAAACTCATTTACACCAAGGTGTGTATTAAGGTTCAGAGAACCATTCATTCCTCTTTTATTCATCAGTCTATTCATCAAATTTATTGATAACTTACTAATGTCAAGCACTAAGAAAAATATTGAGAATGATTCCTAAACTAAAAGAAAGAATATGTTATGAACATGAATAACAAGAATTTAAGATAATGTGGTAATTACTTAGAGATAATTATAAGCAAATACTGTAAATGTTCAAAGAAAGATGAGACAAATCTGTTTGATGGTACCATATCAACAATGGATTACAACCTTCAAGAATAAAAAATAAATAAACAAGAAAAAAATGAAGAATTTCTAAGTAGAAGGAACAGCAGTGTAAAGAGTAAGATTTTGTTAGATGGAGAGGAAAAAAAAGGAAGACAGGGATTTATCCCTGATCCAGAAAAATACAATAACCTAAGGATGACCTAAAGAAAATCACTTTCAGTATTTTTATGGTATCTGAGTCCTGCTCCAAAATGCCTCATTCTTTCTCCTCCCCTCTCTTTTTAACTTCCTTTGTTTCTCACCCTTGCTTTCTCTCAAGGCTTTGTTTAAGTAAAACAGATAATAGGAACTCAGACCGTATGCTAAATGTTACCACTTATCGTTTCATCAGAACTGGTGAAACTGGTTTTGTTGTTATGAGTAAAATAACCGTGATGTCATTACCGTAGGCATGTAGTTCCCATTTTTAGGACCAGTTTCTGCTGTTCTTTCTCAAGTGCTTCCACATCTATTACACATCCTCTATGGGAAACATAAAGAAATTGTTCAAGGAACTTGCAGTTAGTGGAAGGATCATACAGACAGAGCAAAAAGAACTATCAAAGTTAGATCTGTCTTCAATAAGGAAGAAAATTCAAAATTTCAAGCTGATCCATATTTGATGGTCATAAAAGTAACTCCTGAAGGGATAAATAAAAAGGAAAAGTCCAGGAATACGCCCTATCTTTATCACTACAACATTGTGTTGCTAATTCAAACATAATGTATTTGCACATTAGAAATTAGGTTGAGCCAAGTGGTTCGGTGGTAAAGAATCCACCTGCAGTGCAGGAGATATGGGTTCAATCCTTGGGTCATGAGGATCCTCTGGAGAAGGAAATGGCACCCACTCCAGTTTTCTTTTCTGGAAAATTCCATGGACTGGGGAGCCTGGTGGGCTACAGTCCATGGGGTCGTTAAAGAGTCAGACATGATTTGATGACTAAATAAAAACAACAATCATATAATACGATCCAAGAAGACAGATTTACCCCAAACAAAAAAAGCCTGCTTTATCCAGGACAATTTACTGTTTCCTTTTATTCTTTTTCTGGTTTCTACTTTGTAAACATCCCATTTAAAAGCCCATCATAATACACTGGATATATTAAAGACAAGTGCTTCAAAAATTAAAGACAAATGATTCAAAAATGAAAATTAAACTCAAAGAGAGAAAGACACAAAGATAACAATAGAAAACAAAGGCTATTTCTTTTTAACACATGAATATCAACTCCCAGAACCAAGGTGAGTGTCTTCTTAGCCATGATCCAGCAAGCACTCCTCCTCAAGAAATGAATGACATAAATGCAAGCTTCCTCTAAGGTTTAGATTGTGTATCCAACATTCAGTACAAGGGGATAGGAACAGTGTTTGTAATAAAGAATCCTAACCCTTTGGCTGACACATGAAAAGATGATCAATATTGGTTATTATTACAGAAATGCAAATCAAAACTACAATAAGATATCACCTCACACCAGTCATAATGGCTATCATCAAAAAGTCTACAAATAATAAATGCTACAGAGGGTGTTGAGAAAAGGAAGCCCTCTTGCCCTGATGGACAGGGAAGCCTGGCATGTTGCAGGTCCACGGGGTCACAAAGAGTCAGACATGACTGAGACACTGAACTGAACTGAACCTGTGCTGTTGGTGAGAATGCAAATTGATACAGTCACTATTGAAGACAGTATGGAAAGTCCTTAAAAAACCCAGCAATAAAACCACCATATAACCCAGCAATACCACTACAGGGCTTATACCCTGAGGAAAGGAAAACTGAAAAAGACATATATATCCCAGTGTTCACTGCAGCACTACTTATAATAGCTAGAACATGGAAGCAACCTACAGGTCCATCCACAGATGAATGGATAAAGAAGCTGTGATACATATATATAATGGACTATTATGCTCAGCTGTTCAGTCACGTCACACTCTTCTCAACCCCAAGGACTGTGGCCCACAAGTCTCCTCTGTCCCTGGAATTTTCCAGGCAAGAATACTGGAGTAGGTTACCATTTCCTACTCCAAGGACAATGGAATATTATTCAACCATAAAAAAGAACATATTTGAGCCAGCTATACTGGGTTGGATGAACCTAGAGCCTATTATACAGGGTGAAGTAAGTCAGAAAGAGAAAAGCAAATAGTATATACTAAGAAGAGGTGGCAAGAATACAGAGAAGAACTGTACAAAAAAGATCTTCAAGACCAAGATAATCATGAAAGTGTGATCACTCATCTAGAGCCAGACACCTGAAATGTGAAGTCAAGTGGGCCTTAGAAAACATCACTATGAACAAAGCTAGTGGAGGTGATGGAATTCCAGTGGAGCTATTTCAAATCCTGAAAGATGATGCTGTGAAAGTGCTGCACTCAATCTGCCAGCAAATTTGGAAAACTCAGCAGTGGCCACAGGCTTGGAAAAGGTCAGTTTTCATTCCAATCCCAAAGAAAGGCAATGCCAAGGAATGCTCAAACTACCACAAAATTGCACTCATCTCACATGCTAGTAAAGTAATGCTCAAAATTCTCCAAGGCAGGCTTCAGCAATACATGAACCGTGAACTTCCAGGTGTTCAAGCTGGTTTTAGAAAAGGCAGTGGAAGCAGAGATCAAATTGCCAACATCTGCTGGATCATGGAAAAAGCAAGAGAGTTCCAGAAAAACATCTATTTCTGCTTTATTGACTATGCCAAAGCCTTTGACTGTATGGATCACAATAA
>SJYQ01001032.1:1025959-1048107 GCA_006410935.1 Redunca redunca
ATTAACCCACCCAGGATCACAAAGTTTCTCTTATGTTTTCTTCTAGAAGTTATTTATAGTTTTGGTTCTTACATTCAAGTCCATTGATCTGTATGATTGTTCTTATGCCAGTACTGCATTGTCTTTAGCAATGTAGCTTTATAAGTATTTAACTTAGGCAGTGTAAGTGACCAGACTTTTTCTTCTTTATCCACATTATATGGAGTATTCCAAATATTTGGTATTTTCATATACATTTTTGAATAAACATAAATTCTCATTAAAGTTTTTATTTGAATTTGAGGAATATTGCATTGGATCTCTAGGTCAGTTTGGGAGGAGGCAATGTATTAGCTTCCCTGGTGGCTCAGAGGTTAAAGCGTCTGCCTCCATTGCGGGAGACCTGGGTTCGAGCCCTGGGTTGGGAAGATCCCTTGGAGAAGGAAATTGCAACCCACTCCAGTATTCTTGCCTGGAGAATCCCATGGACGGAGAAGCCTAGTAGGTTACGGTCCACGGGGTCGCAAAGAGTCGGACACGACTAAGCGAATTCACTTCACTTCAATGTATTAGCAATATTTAGTATTTCAAACAATGATCTACTTTTATTAACCAGAAATGCTTAGCCATTTTTGTTATACACATATTGCATATTTTTTTAATTAATGATAATGTCATATATTTTGATGCTATCATACATGGTATAGTATTTTTTAAATTATCATTTCCAAGTATTCATTTCAACTATATAGAAATTCAACTAATTTTTTTACATTGACTTTGTATCTTATGATTTTATTCACCACTTCTTGTTTTCAGCAGCTTTTGAAAGTAAATGTACACTATATGAATAATCATGTGAGCTGTGAACGAAGAAAATTTTATATACATATTTTTACTATCAGTATGTTTTTTCCTTCCTTTTTCTCCACTTGCTGAGATTTCCATGACCACCACCAATGTTGACTAAAAGTAGTGAAGACAATTTTTCACAATTAAGTAAAAGTTTCATTTCACTGTAGGTTTTTATTTGTTTTTTGCCTATGTGTCCTCTCTATTACTGAGTGAGGAGTGTTGAAAATCTCCAACTGTAATTGTATATATGTCTGTTTTTCCTTCCTGTTCTATCACCTTTTTCTTCATTTACTTTGAACAATTGTCATGAGGTGCTTCAGATCCTGTTTCTAGGATTATTCAGATAGCTGCACCTTTCTGATTTAATTGAATTTTTTCACCCTGTGAATTTTCTGTCTCTGTTAATACCTATTTTTCTTCAGTGTTGCAAAGGATATATTTTCATCCTTATATTTTAAAACTATTTCTGTATATTTAAGGTAAACTTCTTAAAGTAGCATATACTTTGGCCTTCTTTATTGGTCACCTCCACCCTTGAATTGAGTGTTTAGGCCTTTTACACCAAATGTATTATTGATAGAGTTTGGCTTAAATCTGTTATCTTGTTCTTTCCTATCTAGTGTCCCATCACTTTGTTTCTATCTCTTTTCCCACCATTTTTGAATTGAGTTATTTTTATAATTTCATTTTGTCTTCACTGTATTCTTATTAACTATCTGTCTTTGCTTCATTTGTCAGTTGTTGATCTACATTTTATAATATGCATTGTTAACTTTTCATAGTTATTTTCAAACAATAACATACCATTTTTTGCATGTTGTAAAAATCTTATAACTGTATGCTTTTATTTTCTCCCTCCTACAAATTATACTATTACTGTCATATATTTTACTTTCATGTGTATTATAGACACTACAATACTTTACTATTCTCTTTGTTCTAGAACGGCACATGTACCCTAATGTTCATTGCAGCACTATTTACAATAGCTAGGACATGGAAGAAACCCAGATGTCCATCAACAGATGAATGAATAAAGACACTCTGGTACATATATCCAAGGAAAAAACTCAGCCAGAAAAATGAACACATTTGAGTCAGTTATGATGAGGTGGATGAACCTAGAGCCTACTACACAGAGTGAAGTAAGTCAAAAGAGAAAAAACAAATATTGTATATCAACACATATATCACTATGAACAAAGCTAGTGGAGGGGGTGGAATTCCAGTTGAGCTATTTCAAATCCTGGAAGATGATGCTGTGAAAGTGCTGCACTCAATATGCCAGCAAATTTGGAAAGCTCAGCAGTGGCCACAGGACTAGAAGAGGTCAGCTTTCATTCCAATCCCAAAGAAAGGCAATGCCAAAGAATGCTCAAACTATAGCACAATTGCACTCATCTCACATGCTAGTAAAGTAATGCTCAAAATCCTCCAAGCCAAGCTTTAACGTATGTGAACAATGAACCTCCAGATGTTCAAGCTGGATTTAGAAAAGGCAGAGGAACCAGAGATCAACTTGCCAACGTCCGTTGGATCATTGTAAAAGCAAAAGAATTCCAGAAAACATCTACTTCTGCTTTATTGACTATGCCAAAGCCTTTGACTGTGTGGACCACAGCAAACTCTGGAAAATTCTTCAAGAGATGGGAATACCAGACCACCTGACCTTCCTCTTGAGAAATCTGTATGCAGGTCAGGAAGCAACAGTTAGAACTGGACATGGAACAACAGACTGGTTCCAAATAGGAAAAGAGTAAGTCAAGGCTGTATATTGTCACCCTGCCTATTTAACTTCTATGCAGAGTACATCATGAGTAACGCTGGACTGGACGAAGCACAAGCTGGAATCAAGATTGCCAGGAGAAATATCGGTCACCTCAGATATGCAAATGACACCATCCTTATGGCAGAAAGCAAAGAAGAACTAAAGAGCCTCTTGATGAAGGTGAAAGAGGAGAGTGCAAAAGTTGGCTTAAAACTCAATATTAAGAAAACTAAGATCATGGCATCTGGTTCCATCACTTCATGGGAAACCAGTGGAAACAGTGTCAGACTTTATTTTGGGGGGCTCCAAAATCACTGCAGATGGTGACTGCAGCCATGAAACTAAAAGACGCTTGTTCCTTGAAAGAAAAGTTATGACCAACCTATACAACATATTAAAAAGCAGAGACATTACTTTGCCAACAAAGGTCCATCTAGTCAAAGCTATGGTTTTTCCATTAGTCATGTATGGATGTGAGAGTTGCACTGTAAAGAAAGCTGAGCTCAGAGGAACTGATGCTTCTGAACTGTGGTGTTGGAGAAGATGCTTGTGAGTCCCTTCGACTGCAAAGAGATCCAACCAATCCATCCTAAAGGAAATGAGTCCTGAATATTCATTGGAAGGACGGATGCTGAAGCTGAAACTCCAATATTTTGGCCACCTGATGTGAAGAACTGACTCATTGGAAAAGCCTCTGATGCCGGGAAAGATCGAAGGAAGGCGAAAGGAGAAGGAGATGACAGAGGATGAGATGGTTGGATGGCATCACCGACTCAATGGATGAGTCTGAGTAAACTCCAGGAGTTAGCGATGGACAGGGAGGCCTGGCGTGCTGCAGTCCATGGGGTTGCAAAATTTCAGACGTGACCGAGCCCCTGAACTGAACTGATTCCATATATATGGAATCTAGAAAGATGTTGCTGATGAATCTATATACAGGGCAGCAGTGGAGATGCAGACATAGACAACAGTTTTATAGACAGTAGGTGGAAGAAGAGGGTGGGACAAATGGAGAGAGTTAGTATGGAAACCTATACTCAATGTTATATAAAATACATAGGCAGTGGGAATTTGCTCTATGATTCAGGGAACTCACACCAGGGCTTTCCCCACCTAGAGGGGTGGGAAAGGGTGGGAGGTGGGAAGGATATTCTAGAGGGAGAGAATATATCTATGGCTAATTCATGTTGATGTATGGCAGTAACCAAAGCATATTGCAAAGCAAGCATCCTTAAATTAATAAATTTTAAAAATAATTTTAAGAGAGAATGGAATTTTGTATTTGTTGTTGTCACCAAGTCGTGTCTGACTCTTCACAATCCAATGTACTGCAGCACGCCAGGCTTCTTAGTCCCTCACCATCTAGTGAAGTTTGCCTGAGTTCATGTCCAGTGAATCGGTGATGCCATCCAACAATCCTCTGTCACCCTCTTCTCCTCTGCCTTAATCTTCCCAGCATCAGGGTCCTTTCCAATGAGTCAACTCTTTCCATCAGGTGGCCAAAGTATTGGAGTTTCAGCATCAGTCCTTCCAAAGACTATTTATGGTTGATTTTCTTTAAGATTGACTGATTTGATCTCTTTGCTTTCCAGGGAACTCTCAGGAGTCTTTTCCAGGGAACTCTCAGGAGTTTTTTCCAGGGAACTCTCAGGAGTCTTTTCCAGGGAACTCTCAGGAGTTTTTTCCAGGGAACTCTCAGGAGTCTTTTCCAGCACCACAGTTCAAAAGCATCAATTCTTCAGTGCTCCACCTTTTTTATTGTCCAGTTCTCACATCCTTACATGACCACTGGGAAGACCACAGCCCTGACTATATGGATCTTTGTTGGCAAAGTGAGGTCTTTGCTTCTTAATACACTGTCTAGGTTTGTCGTAGCTTTCCTGCCAAGAAGCAATTGTTTTCTAATTTCAAGGCTGCAGTCACCATCCACAGTGACTTTAGGTCCCAAGAAGAGGAAACCTGTCACTGCTTCCAACTTTTCCCCTCCTATTTGCCATAAAGTGATGGAACCATGCTATGATCTTAGCTTTTTGAATATTGAGTTTTAAGCTGGTTTCTTGACTCTCCTCCTTCACCCTCTTCAAGAGGCTCTTTAGTTCCTCTTCACTTTCTGCCATTAAAGTGGTATCATCCGCATATCTGGTTTTGTTGATATTTCTCCCAGCAATCTTGATTCCAGCTTGTAACTCATTCAGCCTGGCATTTCACATGATGTGCTTTGCATAAGTTAAATAAACTGGGTGATGGTAAACAGTCTTGTACTCCTTTTTCAATTCTGAACCAGTCAGTTGTTCTATACAGTTGTTCTACACAACTGTTGCAACTTGTCTTGCATACAGATTTCTCAGGAGACAGGTAAGATGGTCTGGTATTCCCATCTCTTTAAGAGTTTTTCACAGCTTGGCATGATCCACATTGTCAAAGGCTTTAGTGTTTTCAATGAAACAGGTAGCTGTTTCTAGAGGTAGTTCTCAAGTAGAGGTAGTTCTCAGTTCATGTTGTTTATAGCATTGGATTTTACTTTCACTACCAGACACATCCAAAACTGAATGTCATTTCTGCTTTGGCCCAGCCACATTAGAGTTGTCCTCCACTCTTCCCCAGCAGCATATTACACATTTTCTGACCTGGGCGGCTCATCTTTCAGTGTCATAACTTTTTGCATTTTATGTTTACTCAAAATTTAACCCTCACTTTCTCTATGATCCAGTGAATGTTGTCAATTTAATCTCTGGTCCCTCTGCCTTTTCTAAACCCATCTTGAATATCTGGAAGTTCTCAGTTCATGTAATACTGAAGTCTAGCTTCAAGGATTTTGAGCATAACCTTAATAGCATATGGAGAAGGAAATGGCAACCCACTCCAGTATTCTTGCCTGGAGAATCCCGTGGACAGAGGAGCCTGGTGGGCTGCTGTCCATAGGGTCACACAGAGTTGGACACAACTGAAGCAACTTAGCAGCAGCAGCGGCTTAGCATGGGAGATGAATGTCATGGTCTGGTGGTTTGAACGTTCTTTAGTACTGCCCTTATGGAGAATTGGGATGAGGACTGACCTTTTCCAGTCTTGTGGCCACAGCTGGGCTTTCCAAATTTGCTGACATTTTGAGTGCAGCACTTTAACAGCATCATCTTTTAGGATTTTAAATAACTCTGCTGAAATTCCATCACCTCCACTAGCCTTATTGGCAGCAGTGCTTCCTAGGGCCCACTTGACTTCACACTCCAGAATGTCTGGCTCTGAGTGAGAAATAACACCACTGTGATTATTTGAGTTATTAAGATCTTTTTCGTATAGTTCTATATATTCTTTCCATCTCTTCTTGATCTTCTCTGCTTCTATTAGGTCTTTACAGTTTCTGTCCTTCATTGTGTCCATCTTTGCATGAAATGTTCCTTTGATATTTCCAATTTTCTTGAAGCAATCTCTATCTTACCCATTCTGTTTTTCCCCTTTATTTCTTTGTATTGTTCATTGAAGAAGGTCTTTTTATCCCTCCATGCTATTCTCTGGAACTCTGCATTTAGTTTGATGTACCTTTCCCTTTCTCCCTTGCTTTTTACTTCTCTTCTTTCCTCAGTTATTTGTAAGACCTCCTCAGACAACCGCTTTGCCTTCTTGCATTTCTTTTTCTTTGGGATGGTTTTGTTAGCTGCCTCCTGTGCAATATTACAGAACTCAGTCCATAGTTCTTCAGGCACTCTGTCTACTAGATCTAATTCCCTGAATCTATTCATCACCTCCACTGTATGTTCATAGAGGATTTGATTTAAATCATACCTGACTTGCCTAGTGGTTTCCCCCACTTTCTTTAGTTTAAACCTGAATTTTGGTATGAGGAGCTGGTAATCTGAGCCACAATCAGCTCCAGGTCTTGTTTTTTCTGACTGTGTACAGCTTCTCCATCTTCTGCTGCAATGAATGTAATCAACCTGATTTCAGTATTGACCATTTGGCGATGTCCTTGTATAAAGTCGTCTCTTGTGTGGTTGAAAAAGGGTGTTTGCTATAACCAGTGCATTCTCTTGGCAGGATTCTGTTAGCCTTTGCCCTGCTTCATTTTGTTTTTCAAGGCCAAACTTGCCTGTTATTCCAGGTATTCTTGACTTCCTACTTTTGCATTCCAATACCCTGTGATGAACAGGACTTTTTTTTTTTTTTTTTTGGTAATAGTTCCAGGAGGTCTTCTAGGTCTTCATAGAACTGATCAGCTTTGGCTCCTTTGGTGGCTGGGGCCTACATGTGGATTACTGTGATGTTGGATGGTTTGCCTTCAAAATGAGCCAAAATCATTCTGTCATTTTTAAGATTATACCAGAGTATTGCATTTTGGACTCTTTTGTTGAGAGTAGTGAGAGCTACTCCATTTCTTCTATGGGATTCTTGCCCACCGTAGTGGATATAATGGTTATCTGAATTAAATTCACCCATTCCAGCCCATTTTAGTTCACTGATTCCTAAGATGTTGATGTTCACTCTTGCCATCTCCTGCTTAACCAAGTCTAACTTACCTTGATTCGTGGACCTATCATTCCAGGTTCTTATGCAATACAGTTGTTTATAGCATAGGATTTTACTTTCACCAGCAGACACGTCCAGAACTGAATGTCATTTCTGCTTTGGCCCAGCCACATTAGAATTGTCCTCCACTCTTCCTCAGTAGCATATTGGACACTTTCTGACCTGAGTGGCTCATATTTCAGTGTCATAATTTTTGCCTTTTATGTTTACTCATGTTTTTACCATTTTTGTGCTAATTCATCTCTCTGTGTAGACAGATTTCCAACCAGCTTATAGTCTTTCTGACTGCAAACCTTACTTTAATCTTTCCTCTAGTACAGGTGTGTTGGTGATAAATTCTCTCAGTGTTTGTTTTCAGTCTGAAAATTATTTATTTTGCTTTTATTTTTTAAAGAGAATGTTGTTGGTTATAACAGCTGACAAACTGTTTTGTTTTCTTCACCCAGTCAACATGTCATTTCATTTTTTGGCTTATTTTACTATAAGAAGTCTACTGTCATTGTTAGTTTTTTTTCTTCTGCACATATTTCTTTTTTCCCTGACTGCTTCAAGATTTTTTTTTTAACTTTTGGTTTTAACAATGTTGATACAATGTGCCTAGGTGTATTTAGCCCCTATTTAGTTCCTTAAGACTTTTGAAAATATTATATGCTGATAAAGGGCATCAGAATATGCTACTTCAAATTATGCTGCTTGGTATATTAATTAATCTGGGGTTGTAGATACTTAAAAGACATAAAATTCAAGGGGAGGCTTTCTCTGAATTCCCTTTATCTACCTAAAGACAAATCCACCAAAAGGAACTCCACTGCCAAAGGTATCCTCCCTGAGATTTTCATCCACGGGGAAATTGACTCGCCACGTGAGAGGAGATTAGAAGCTGGCACAGTTCAGTCAGTGGCTCAGTCATGTGGACTCTTTGTGACCCGGTGGACCGCAGCATGCCAGGATTCCCTGTCCTTCACCATCTCCCAGAGCTTGTTCAAACTCATGTCCATCGAGTCAGGGATGCCATCCAACCATCTCATCCTCTGTCATCCCCTTCTCCTGCCTTCAATCTTTCTGAGCATTGAGATCTTTTCTAATGAGTCAGCTCTTTGCATCAGGTGGCCAAAGTACTGGAATTTCAGCTTTAGCATCACCCAGATAAACTTTGTCACAGATACTTCTTGTTTATTCTTCTAAGGGCCCATTCATCTTCCCCAAAAATTGCTTACTCTTTCCTACAAGGCTTATACCCCTCTTCCTTTTCCCTATTAAAATGGTATTTAACCCTAACTTCTAAAGCCACCTCTTTGAATTACTCAGTTTTCCTGGGTACCACCCATGCATATGTGAGATATTAATGTTAATAAATTTTTGTTTATTTATCTCTTGTTAATCTGTCTTTTATTATAAGAGCCTCTAAAAACTCAGGTAGTAAGAAGGATAATTATTTTTCCTCTCCTACATGGGCTCCCATCAGTCTTGAAGAACTCTTGGCCAGTAGCTCTCTATATATTTCCTGGTATTTCATAGCAGCTCATAGTGTCCCACATATGTCCCAAATGTCTTGATAGACATCTATTTCCTTAATATTAAATATGCTTCATGTCCAAAATCGACTCTGTTAAATATTTTAATTTGCCTGTAGGCATTTCCATGATAAACTGATAATTCAGATACTATTAAAGTCTAGGAGAAAAAAAAAACAGAATTTCACATCTTCTTGTCTTTGAGAGCTGAAATAACTATCTTTGGCATTTTGATCCCTTGAGATTTGCACAAGTTCCCTGATTATAGACAGTGGCACAATGAATGTCCAAATTAGATTGCTGCCAAATGTGAAAAACAAAACAAGACAAAAAATATCTAAGGCAGGATTTCGAGAGTTTAATGAACAAAATGTCCATTAATTTAGGCCACCTGGGAAACAATTCTATGTTTGGGTCATGAAGTCAAAGATATTTCTGTTCTGCAGTTTTTAACCAGGTTATTTGTAATGATGAGGTTCAGACCGTCAACTTTAGACAATATAATCTTCAACTATTATTTAGTTTTTTGATAGTGAACTTTCCAAACGGTCCTGTGAATATACATTGTGTGCATGCTCAGTCTCTAAGTCATCTGACTCTTTGCAATCCCATGGACTATAGCTTGCTAGGCTCCTCTGTCCATGGCATTTTCCAGGCAAGGATATAGGAGTGGGTTGCCATTTGCTCCTTTAGGGGATCTTCCCAACCCAGAGATCAAAACCACGTCTCCTGCATTGGCAGGCAGGTTGTTTAACACTGAACTACTTGGGAAGCCCTGGTTATACATTAGTATTCATTAAACTGCATTGTCTCCTCCCTTCTTTCTTTCTTCTTTTCATTTTGTCATTTGTAAATTCTTGCAAAATCAAAGTTTTTACATTTTTACACAAGAGAGTACTATATTTAAACTTTCAGTTCAGTTCAGTCGCTCAGGCAGGTCCAACTCTTTGCAAACCCATGGACTGCAGCACACCAGGCCTCCCTGTCATTTGCCATTTCCTGGAGCTTGTCCAAGCTCAAACGTGTCCATTGAGTCGGTGATGCCATCCAACCATCTCATCCTCTGTTATCCCCTTCTCCTCTTGCCTTCAATCTTTCCCAGCATCAGGATCTTTTCAAATGAGTCAGTTCTTCACATTAGGTGGCCCAAATATTAAAGTTTCAGCTTCCACATCAGTCCTTCCAATGAATATTTAGGACTGATCTCCTTTAGGACGGACTGGCTGGATCTCCTTGTAATTCAAGGGACTCACAAGAGTCTTCTCCAACACCACAGTTCAAAAGTATGAATTCTTCAGTGCTCAGCTTTCTTTATAGTTCAACTCTCACATCCATACATGACTACTGGAAAACCATAGCTTTGACTAGATGGACCTTTGTTGGCAAAGTAATGTCTCTGCTTTTTAAATGCTGTCTAGGTTGGTCATAACTTTCCTTCCAAGGAGTAAGCGTCCTTTAATTTCATGGCTGCAGTCACCTTCTGCAGTGATTTTGGGGCCCAAAATACAGTGACTCACTCTTTTCATTGTTTCTCCATCTATTTTCCATGAATTAATATGGCTGAATGTCGTGATCTTAGTTTACTGAATGTTGAGTTTTAAGCCAGTTTTTTCACTCTTTTCTTTCACTTTCATCAAGAGGCTCTTGATATTCATTACATATGTAAGATGTTCATTACATATGTAAGATATTCATCACATAGCTATTAAAATCAAAAGGTTGCTTTGAAACTACCAAGAAATTTTTTCACCTATCATATATTTTTAGGAGGAATTGTGTAGCATATCAACTGACGTTCTTGATGAATAATCCTCTATCTGGTTATTCTTACTTCTTTCTTTTGCTCTTTTCTCAACTTAAAAAATGCACAACATGAGAGTTTGAAGGTTAAGTTTTGTTTGGAGAAATATGAGGGCTGTACCATGGGAGACAGCACCTCAGATAGCTCTGAGAAACTGTTCCAAGGCAGGAGGGGGAAAGGACAGTATATATGTGATTTTGGCAAAAGGGGAGTACGTGCAATCAAGCAGGTTTATTTTTTAGAAAGCTTCTGCTGGTCTCACAGAGTTTCTGCTAGTCATGAGAAATAGTCATCACCATGAAGGATTTGTGTGCTTTTCTAGATATGAGGTGAACTGGGCTCATAAAATCAGATCCTAAGAATACCTAACCATCTGAGAACCAATCCTGACAGTTTTGCCAGAGCACAGAGTGCTTCATTTCTGTTCTCCATCCTGAGCTCTTTCAGGGAGTGTTGGAGGTCCACAGTTGGAGCAGCACATGATTTAATCATTGTAGAGATAAACGGCAAGTGCCAGTTTGTGGTTGACATCACTGATTTTAAAACTTTGTCTGGAATGCTGTCAGTAATTAGCTTGAATGCTCTCAGTAATTAGCTTACTGTTAAATGCCACAGTACCTCTGCAGCAAGACTCATGATCTTAAAACTTCAAATCTTATAGTTTATATTATAGCATATTATAGTATATATACATGTACAATATAACCTTATAGCCTATTATATTATCTGACTACAGATAAACTGTCACTTGGCATACCCCATACACCTAACATGAGAGGGCTATTCGTTGCCCATTAGTTGTTGGGAACAAAAATTTTGTCTCAGGAAACCTAGAGAAAATAAAGTGTCCAGCATTCACTAGCACAGAAAGTTCAGTTTTTATAGTATGTCTTGGAACATTCCTGCACCCTCTCTTCCCCTTACCTCTGCCCCTAAATCATAATTCAGAGTCTCAGAAGTCCATGTTCCCTTCATCATATATAATAGATTTGGAAAATTACATTTAAGGATGGTTCTTTATTGACATATATAGACACTGAAGACTATAAAAGCTGATTAGACAAATAATATGACAAGCAGATTACTGACAGATCATTATTACTTTTTCTTACTGCCTAATGAACATTAGTGTTACTTACTATGCTCTTAAGTCAACAATGACAATATCAGCAAATTCAGAAAGGAAATGGAAATTCGAGACATTTTTTAAAACCATCTCAAGCCATTTAGGTAAAGACAGTCAGTGTATTTCTGCAAACAAAAGGAAAATATGCCCTTTGCTTATTTTCACCCTTAGGATTTCCCTCACAAAGACTTTCTCATCTGGAATGTCTTCTTTTCTCACCTCTATCAATTCAAACTTGACCTTTGCTTTGAGGCTCAGCTGGAACACCACTCCTCTAACAGAACCTTCATCAATCTTTTATTCCTCGGGACATCTTAAGCAATTATAGAATTTAATACTTGGCACTTATATTCTGTTATGTATTTTCCAACATTGTTTAATAAATTTAATTTTTTCCTCAACTGAAGAGAGAAGGGTGTCCCCCACAGTCCCTGTAACTGTGTAAAGTATATACTTGGTGATTCATCTTTGATTGGCTTTATATATTCTAGTGCAGCAGTCTCCAACCTTTTTGGCACCAGGGACCAATTTTGCAGAAGGCAATTTTCCATGGAAGGGGAGGGGGGTGGTTTCAGGATGATTCAACTGTATTGCTTTCATTGTGTATGTTATTTCTACAATTATTACATCAGCTCCACCTTAGATCATCAGGTATTTGATTCTAGAGGTTGGGGACCCCTGTTCTATTGAATGCTAAAGAAATATTTAATTATATTGCTTTTCTTGTGTGTAAATCCATTTCCTATTTCCAATTTTACTCATAGGTAAAAATCATCTGGTCCAAAATTCTATTATTCATTATATGTTCATATATAGCTTGTATAGATGTATATTTAATCTGTTGTTTTCTTATTTTTTCTTTTATTTATTATGGTCAATATAGCATAAATTTATAGATAATTGGTAATTTCAACCCAAATTCTTTAATATCTTATTTTTAGATTAGATGCCTAAATAATTAAGCTCTCACTACGTAAAGAATCAAGAAAAATACCCTTAATTTTATATATATATAAAAGAAAAAGCCTAATACGTAATAGCTAGCATCAGGAAAATTAAAGTTGTGGTGAAAGAAAAGAAAGTGAAAGTCACCCAGTCATGTCTGACTCTTTGCAACCCCATGGACTGTAGGCTGCCAGGCTCCTCTGTCCATGGAATTCACCAGGCAAGAGTACTGGAGTGGGTAGCCATTCCCTTCTCAAGGGGATCTTCCCAATGCAGAGAATGAACCCAGATCTCCCATATTGCAGGCAGATTCTTTACCATCTGAGCCACCAGGGAAGCCCCCAACTTTCCCAGAAGGGTTTCCCAGGTTAGGAAATTTGTGATGCAATGCATCATATAATTCATTTATTTGCATTTTTCTTTTATCAACAAGCCATTTGGCATCATGTAGACAATGCTAAGATGTATATGACACAAAAGCATTTAACTGAACAGTCAACTAATATATGGGAATGAAAATCAAAATAATTTCTTTTCTATATTTGATGGTATTTGACATTTTTAATGGAAACAGTCATATTATTTATATTTTTAAAGATTATATCATGGTCCCTCAAATTCAGACTAACAAAGGATGGGGAAAAACATTATTTTGTTTCTTCCATGAGGCCCCTTGCTACTCTCTTAAAACTATGAGGACTCCTGGCTTAAGGCAGAGATGTTTTACCACTGTCACAGCTAGTGGAAATTTGCTGAGGAGAAGAGGGAAATGTTTTATTGATCACAAACAGAAATTGTCTCAAGAAGCTTCTATCTTTACAAATAAAAGCTCAGCTGAAAACCAGGATAATACGGAAAGCATGATGAATTGATTCAAAGGAGGAAACAGACAATTTTTGATCAGAAAATGCCAACATTCAGCATTTTTCCTTTGTGTAAAAGCACAGAAAGTAATATTAAACTAAGCGGTCATAAATATGTCTTGCCATATTCTAATTACACCATAATTTGTCTTGCATTTGATAATAATTCAAATGCTGACAGTATCATTTGAGGTGTGAAAACATTAAATTATAAATTCTAACACCTATTTTCCCAAAAAAGGTACTGGGCTAGAACCAATGTCTAATGCTAAGGGGAAATAAATCTTAGAGCCAGAAGACTTGGACTCAAGTTTCTGCTACCTCATTAGCCAGTTTTACTCTGTCATTAACTAGCTATGTCACCTTGGGCTGCTTTAACTTTCTGAGCCTATTTCTCTCATCTCTCGCTCTCTCTCATCTATAAAATACAATTATCAATGTCCACTTTACCCTTCTGTGGTAAGATTAAATGAAATAAGAGATAGAAATAGTCTTTGTAAATCATTAAATACCAAAATGATAAAATAAAAATCAGCAGCCCAGATCCCTGACTTCTCTTATTGTTATTCAGATTATGGGAAAACAAACGGGTTATAGAGTTATCACACCCTTTCATTTGCTCAGCATGAAAGTGAAAGTGTTAGTTGCTCAATCATGCCCCACTCTTTGCTACTCCATGGACTGTAGCCCGCCAGGCTCCACTGTCCATGGAATTCTCCAGGCAAGAATACTGGAGTGGGTAGCTATTCTCTTCTCCAGCGATCTTTCCAACACAGGGATCAAACCTGGGTCTCCTGCATTGCAGGCTGATTCTTGACCATCTGAGCCATGAGGAAAGTCCCATAGTCACAATAATTTAATCACTGTCCTTTAACTGTATGGATGTTCAAAGTCCCACCCTCTTTTGAATATTTAGTATCAAGTTGCACAAAGCATTTGCATGATTGACTTATCTATTTTCTTTTGAATGTTAGTGATGGACAGAATCTATATTGATGTATTTGCACTTGGTCAATCAAAAGAAAAACCTAAAAAACTCACAAAAATATAAAGGATGCCTTGCAAAGATGGCAATCATATTAACAGCTAAATAAATGCATAAACCTACTCCAGAGTCATTCAATATGTAATGGTAGAAACGATTGTTAAATTCATACAACCCTAAGATCTGGAAGAGAACTTGGAAATTCTCTACCTCATTACATCATGAGAAAATCCTCTCTAACATTTTGCAGCAAACCCAGTCCTTTTCATTATATCCCAGCAGTCAGGATTTTTCTTCTCCACTCTACAGCTACATTTTGTTTGAGTTCATACTCATTTCTTAAATGACATGATAGTTTTTCTACATTTCTTGTTTGTTTGTTTTTCTGGGAAGTATCACATAGTATCAGTTCCTGGTTAGAGATCTCAGAGAACTTAGAGATCTCAGAGAATTTAGGAGTGGAAGGACTGAGTGGCAATGAAAACAACCTTTTTGCCTACTTTTAAGATGAACTTTAAAATACTAAATATTTTCAAAAGTTATTCCAATGAATATTTACACTATCCTAAATAAAATATTTTGGCCACCTGATATGAAGAGCTGACTCTTTTGAAAAGACCCTGAGGCTTGGAAAGATTGAAGGCAGGAGGAGGGGATGACAAAGGAGGAGATGGTTGGATGGCATCACCAACTCAATGGACTTGAGTTTGAGTAAGCTCCAGGAGTTGGTGATGGACAGAGAGGCCTGGTGTGATGCAGTCCATGGGTTACCAAGAGTTGGACATGACTGAGTGACCGAATTGAACTGAAATAAAGTACATTTCATTTCTGTTTGTCAATATTTCTGTCTCTACACAATTTTTTTTAATTAAATGGGCTTTTGTTTCAGTAGATCTCCTGATAGTTTTACTATGCTGAAAGTGAAGTCACTCAGTCGTGTCCGACTCTTTGTGATGCTATAGACTGTAGCCCACCAGGCTCCTCCGCCCATGGGATTCTCCAGGCAAGAATACTGGAGTGGGTTGCCATTTCCTTCTCCAGGGGATCTTCCCAACCCAGTGATTGAACCCAGGAATCGAACCCAGGTCTCCCGCATTGCAGGTAGATGCTTTAACCTCTGAGCCACCAGGGAAGCCGCTTTGCTATGCTACATATTTTCAAATCTGTTTAATAAGGTTATGATAAGTATAGCTAGGCTTGTTTTACACATAAAATTAATGCATATATAACATTAATTTCAAGTTCAGAAATTAATTTTTAAAAATAATGTATTTTCAATAATAAGCTATAGAATTATTCAGATGTTCTAAACATCACTGTTAAGAACAGTCCCTTATTTTTTGCCTTTTTCTCCAATGTAATCAGACTTCACAAAAATGATGTATGTGTGGATTTATGTGTGCTCAGTTCACTTCAGTGACTCAGTCATATCCGACTCTTTGCGACCCCATGGATTGCAGCACGCCAGGCCTCTCTGTCCATCACCAACTCCCGGAGTTTCCTCAAACTCATGTCCATTGAGTTGGTGATGCCATCCAACCATCTCACCCTCTGTGTGTGTTTTCAGTCATGCCCAACCCTTTGTGACTACATGGACTGTAGCCTGCCAGTCTCTTTTGTCCACGGAATTTTTCCAGGCAAGAATGCTAGAGTGGGTTGCTATTTCCTCCTCCAGGAATGTATTTCCACCTATAGACAGANTGCCAGTCTCTTTTGTCCACGGAATTTTTCCAGGCAAGAATGCTAAAGTGGGTTGCTATTTCCTCCTCCAGGAATGTATTTCCACCTATAGACAGAAATTATAAAGCAATTGTTTTGTCAGGAACTGGATAAAGAACAAGAGAAAGTGAAAAGAAAAAAATTCAAGAAAAATTGAAAAGGCAAAAACTGAAAATATATTTTAACTCATATTCTCCAGGCCACAGACATCTGTGACTTCAAAGTAAAGTAACACTTGCTTTTTTCTACAACTGATTTATCTTGGTGCAGGCACTCATCGTGTGTGACTTAGTGTTGTTGCTGTTCTGTTGCTAAGTCCTATTTGACTTGGAGATACTAGTCTTTTATTTAGATGCCCTTCTCCCAGGTGCCTCTGGGAATCCTGAGAACATATGTTATGCTCTCAAAACACAGGCTCCAAGAATCTTTTCTGGTACTCACCAGTTACTTGGACCCTGCTCCCCAACTCTGGACCCTGTTCCCCAGTTTTGAGTTGAACTTCAATTCATATGTGTCTCTGGAAGGATTCCCCCTCTTCAACTTCACCTCAAGCATAGCGGCAAACTCATCTCAGCTCTCTGAAGCACAACAGGACCACACAATATTTAATAAGACTGTTCCCCAAAGAAACAAGATAAGGGATCTATAATACAAAAAAGATTTGGTTATGGTTGTTTTTAAAATCTACAATCTCAAGCCAGAGTCAAAGGTCTCCTGGAGCCATTTTTCCCCTTAGATTTTGTCCTGCTTCACTGTCATAAAAATCAACCTTCTGTGCCATCTCTTGTTTCTCCTATTTTGTAGAGTTCAGTTTAATTCCTGATAAATGGGCAAGGAGAATTTCCTAAGCATACCTCTTCTATTGTAAGCTAGATGCCAACTTCCTGAGGCTAAAGAGAAAAGACGTAGCTTTCTTTCTTCTTGACTCCCTCAGGAGACCTCAACCTCTGCCCTTGATTGACCTTTCCTATTCTGATCCATGGGGCACATGCATTCTCTTCAGGGAGAAATCCTCCCCCTTCCTGAGATATTGGTCTACCCAAGTACCTAAGGACAATTCCACAGTGCAGAATTCCTATTTCCCAAAATGTAGAATGTAGAATTTAAAAAAAAAAAAAATCATGGAATCAACAATGTTAGGGCTAGGTAGTAACACTTTAGTTCTGTTTCCAGCATTTTGCCAGCAAATGCTTGCATGAGAAAACTTACAAACACTTGCATCCCATAAAAATAAGTAAAGAAATAATAGTACTAACTAGTTCAGTTCAGTTCAGTACTAAGGGCAATCTAAATCAAAACCTCATTAACAAAGAACATTTGCTATCTTAGTCTTAAGTGTATACATGTAGATTACCTTCCTACATCAAGATATTCTTAACAAGAAGTATATAAACTTTCTGTATGTCTGAATAACTTCCAAAAAAAACTCCCCAAAGATAAACCTTCCCAGAATAAAGAAAGCATCATTCACAAGAGGAGAAAAAAAACAACTCCACCCTAAAAAACAGAAATTAAATGCTAGTTATTTTTTAAAAGTCAATGTTTTAAAACAGTTTTAGATTCATAGTAAAATCAAGAGGAGGGTACATAGATTTCCCATATTTTCCCTGTCCTGACACATACATAACTTTTCTTTTTATCAACATCATCCATCAGAGTGGGTGGTACATTTGTTAGAACTGATAAACCTATGTTGACACAGCATAATCACCCAAATTCTATTATTTATATTAGGGTTCATCCTGGATGTTGTCCATTCTATGGGCTTGCACAAGTGAATAGTGATATATATCCATCATTACAGTATTATACAGAATTTTTTCACTGCCCTAAAAATCTTCTATACACTGCATATTAATCTCTCTCCATTCCTCAATTCCTCATAAAGACTCATATGTTTACTGTCTCCTCATTTGCTTTCCAGGATGTCGTACACTTGGAATCATATAGTATGGAAAGTGTTACTTTCCACATTGACTTCTTTCATTTTGTAAAATGCATTCCATGTAATTTCATTGCTTTATAGCTCATTTCTTTTTTCTTGCTAAAATATTCCAGAGTATGAATGGATCAGAGTTTATTTATCCATTCACTTACTAAAGAAGATATTGGTTGCTTCTGGGCTTCTCTGGTGGCTCAGATGGTAAAGAATCTGCCTGAGATGCAGGAGACCCAGGTTGTATCCTTGGGTTGGAAGATACCCTTGAGAAGGAAATGGCTATCCACTCCAGTATTCCTCCCTGGAGACTTCCATGAACTGAGGAGGCTACAGTTCATGAGGTCACAAAGAGTCAGACATGACTGAGCGACTGACACTGGTTGCTTCCAAATTTTGGCAATTATGTATGAAACAGCTATAAATATTGGGTTAGCCCAAAAGTTCATTTATTTTTTTTCCTAAAAATGGCTCTAGTGGTGTGCATTAAAAAAAATCAAAATTGGTTAATATTTATGTAGTTATTTTAATATTGAAGATGGAAGAAAATAACATCTTGACATATTGTGATTTATTATTTCAAGAAAGATAAAAGCGCAACTGAAATCCAAAAAAATAAAATGTGTGCAATATATGGAGAAAGTTCCTGGACCATGCTCCACAGTCAAGTAGACCAGTTGAAGTTGACTGCAATCAAATTGAGACATGAGTTGAGAACAATCAACATTCTACAATGCAGGAGATGGCTGACATAGCCCAAATATCAAGTGTTGAAAATCTTCTGCAACAGTTTGATGTTTGGGCTTCACATAAGTGAAAAAAACCTTCTTAACTATATTTCCACTTAAATATAACGTGACCACATTCTTGACTTAAACATAGCGAAAACATTTCATTTAAAAAAAATTGTGATAGGCAATGAAAAACGGACACTATACAGTAATGTGGAACAGAAGAGATTGTGTGGCCAGCAAAATAAGCCATCATCAAAGGCCAATCTTCATTCAGAAAAAAAAAAAGGTATTGTTGCATATATAGTGGTATTAGAAGAGAGCCCTCTCTTATGAGCTCCTTCCCAGAAAATCAATTAATCCAAGTACTGAGACTGTGAGGAGCTTCTGGTTCAAGATGGCAGAGTAGACGAACGTGAGCTTATGTCCTCCTGCAAGAGCACCAAAATCACAACTAGCTGTTGAACAACTATCAACAGGAGGATGCTGGAACTTACCAAAAAATGAACCACACATCCAAAGAGAAAGAAAAAACCACAGTGAGATGGTAGGAGGGGCACAATCATGATGAAATCAAATCCCATACCCACCAGTTGGATGACCCCCAAACTGGAGAACAATAATACCAAAGAAGTTCTCTCACTTTTGTGAAGGTTCTGAACCCCACATCAGGCTTCCCAGCCTGGAGAACTGACAAAGGGAATAGGAATTCCCAGGGAATCTGACCTTGACGGCCAGAGGGATTTGATTGCAAGACTTCCACAAGACTGGAGGAAGACTCCAGACTTGGAGGATGCCAACAAAACTTTGCGTGCACCAAGACTCAGAGGAAAGGAGCAGTGACCCCCACAGGTGACTGATCCAAAACCACCGGCTAGTGTTGGAGGGTCTCTGTGGAGCTGGGCATTGGCAAGGGCTCACCACAGGGATGGGGCACCAGTCTGGAAAGGGCCCTCTTGGCATAAACTCTCCTGGAGGTCACCATCAACCTGATCATAGAGACCAGAGGCTGAAGGGCTGGGTCATCTCAGGCCAAAAAACTACCAAGGAGGGAGTGCAATCCCTCCCATCAGCAGATAATTGGATTAAAGCTTTACTGAGCAAGGCTTCCCAGGTGGCCTCGTGGTAAAGAACTCACCCACCAGTGCTCAAGATGTAAGAGACAGTGGGTTTGATTCCTGGGTTGGGAAGATCACCTGGAGAAGGAAATGGCAACCCACTTCAGTATTCTTGCCTGTAGAATCCCAGGGACAGAGGAGTTTGGAGAGCTACAGTCCAAAGGGTCACAAAGAGTCAGACACAACTGATGTGACGTCACACATGAGCAAGGCCCTGCCCACCCGAGCAAGACCCAGTTTTTCCCACCACCAGTCCCTCCCATCAGGAAGCTAACATGAGCTCTTAGGCTCCTCCACCAGAGGGCAGACAGAAGGAAGAACCACAGTCCCACACTGACCAAAACAAAAGCCACATTACAGAAAATTAACCAGCATGAAAAAGCAGAAAGTTATGTCCCAGATGAAGGGGAAAGATAAAACCCCAGAAAAACAACTAAATGAAAGGGAGAGAGGCAACTTTACAGAAAAAGAATTCAGAATAATGATAGTGAAGACGATTCAGGATCTCAGAAAAAGAATGGAAACAAAGACTGAGAAGATGCATGAAATATTGACAGAATGGTGGAAATCACTGCCACAGAACAGAATACAGGAAAAAGAATGAAAATAAACGAAGGCAGCCTAAGAGACCTCTGCGACAACATTAAACACACGGCTGCTGCTGCTGCTAAGTCGCTTCAGTCATGTCCGACTCTGTGCAACCCCATAGATGGCAGCCCACCAGGCTCCCCCATCCCTGGGATTCTCCAGGCAAGAATACTGGAGTGGGTTGCCATTTCCTTCTCCAATGCATGAAAGTAAAAAGTGAAAGTGAAGTCGCTCAGTTGTGTCCAACTCATAGGGGCCGCATGGACTGCAGCCTACAGGGTCCTCCATCCATGAGATTTTCCAGGCAAGACAACTGGATTGAGATGCCATTGCCTTCTCCATTAAACACACTAATATTTGCATTATAGATGTCCCAGAGGGAGAAGAGGGAGAGAAAGGACCTGAGAAAGTATTTGAAGGGATAATAGCTGAAAACTTCTCTAACATGAGAAAGAAAATAGTCAGCCAGGTCCAGGAAGCACAGAAAGTCCCAGGCAGGATAAACCCCAGGAGGAACACATCAAGACAGATAGTAATCAAACTGACAGAAATTAAAGACAGAGATAAAATATTAAAAGCAACAAAGGAAAAATAACAAATAACATTCAAGGAAATGCCCATCAGGCTATCAGCTGTTTTCTCAACCAAAACTCTACAAGCCAAAAGGGAATGGCCTGATATATTTAAAATGATGAAAGGAAAGAACCTACAAGCAAGAATACTCTACCCATCAAGACTCTCCTTCAGATTTGATGGAGAAATCAACAGCTTTCCAAACAAGCAAAAGTTAAGAGAATTCAGCACCACCAAACCAGCTTTACAACAAATGCTAAAGGAACTTCTCTAGGCAGGAAACAAGAGAAGGAATATATCTATCTATAGAAAACAAGCCCAAAACAAACTAAGAAAATGGTAACAGGATCATACATATCGATAATTACCTTAAACGTAAACAGATTAAAAGCACCAACCAAAAGACATAGACTGGTTGAACAGATGAAAACGTGTGCATGGATGCAATTCCATCACTCTGCCTGACTCCCCAAATTGCATGTAATTATTTTATATTGTTAGGCTAATCATGTTCCATTATGGCTTGCAATTTTAATTATCTTTTATTTTTGTCTGGCTATTGATTGTGAAAACTGATAAACATCTTTTGCTATTGTGATTATGTAACTATTACTCACTTAATACAATTGCATCATGATTGGTCAACAGAAAAATTATAGAATTTTATATCATCAAAGCTACCTTTTTATAGAAAAACCTGTAATCACTTTTTAAAATCCAGATGCATATCAGAATTATCTTGGATATTTTTTAAAAACACAATGTCCAGGTATTGCTTCTTTTTTTGACTAGAGTTCCAGATATGTTTCTAATGAGCAGCCGTATTTAAAAACAACTGGGCTATGCGAGGACATTCTACTTTTATCTAGTTTGTTTCACTTTTCCCATTTCATATTGAGTGATCTCATTTAATTTAGTGTATGTTTTCCAATTTTGCCATCACTTTTTTAAAGTTCTTTCTCAAGCTTTCATTAAGCAAAGTAGAAAATCTCTTGTATACATACATATAAATAACATGTATAATATATATTTTAGAAAATTAGTAATTTTGTCTAGCTAAAACATTTGACATTTTCTTTCCACTTGTTTGACTTATTATGAATAAGATGCTATTTTTCTAATTTAA
>SJYQ01001032.1:1048615-1067252 GCA_006410935.1 Redunca redunca
TTCTTATTTTTGATTTATGTATCTTTGTTCCTTTGTTTTTAGGTGCCTAATGATTTATGATGTCTATCGTATTTGTGAATTGTACCTTTTATCATTAAAAAATTCATCTTTGCTTCATTTAAAAATTAATTCAATTTAAAAAAAGAAAGGCTGTGAGGAGAGAGGAAAGAGAACTTTATTGTAGCATTATGCATATTATTTTATTTTAAGCTAATATGTTTAGTTTGAAGGTCATCTTCCAGTGTTGCACAAAATTTATTCCTGTACTTTGTTGCTTATTGATGTGTTTCTGAATTTTTAAATGTCCTATAACTCCAAAGATGTCCATTGAGTCATCTTTGACCAAGATTCATTTGGAGATATGAGTTAATTCAGGTGGCAAAAAATTTTTCAATTACCTCTCAGTATAGCTTTGTAAATATTCATTTTGTTTCCAGATGCTAAGCTCTACACTTTCTTTTCCTTAAAAACAAGCCAAATAATAAAATAAAATTATTCAAGAAAAAAAGTACTGCTCCCAAGGAGACCAACTGAAAGTAGCACTCAACAAAATGTGTCAAAATTAATCAACAGAAAACTCATAATCTTCCACCAGGATAATGCAAGACTGTATCTTTCTTTGATGACCAGAAAAAAACTGTTACACCTTAGTTGATAAGTTCTGATCCATCCACTGTATTTACCAGACACTGAAACTTTGGATTTCCATTCATTTTGGTTTTTACAAAATTCTTTTAATGGAAAAAAAAATTTATTTATCTGGAAGACTGTAGAAGGCACTTGGAATATTTTTTTGCTCAAAAAGATTAAATTTTGGGAAGATGGAACTATGAAGTTGCCTGGAAAATGGCAGGAGGTGGTGGAACAAAACAGTGAATCTGTTCAAGAAATTTCTTGGTGAAAACTAAAAATGATTTTATTTTTACTTAAAAAACCAAATTAACATTTTAGCCAATCCACTATCTGTCTGCATTAGAAGGACTGATGCTGAAGCTGAAGCTCCAATATTTCGTCCACCTGATGCAAAAACTAACTCATCAGAAAAGAGCCTGATGCTGGGAAAGATTGAAGGCGGGAAGAGATGGGGATGACCGAATACAAAATGATTGGATGGCATCACCAACTTGATGGACATGGGTTTGAGCAAGCCCCGGGAGTTGGTGATGGACAGGGAGGCCTGGCGTGCTGTAGTCCATGGGGTCACAAAGAGTCGGACATGACTGAGCAACTGAACTGAACTGAATACCTGTGTGCAGGATTTTGTTCTGGACATAAGTTTTCAACTCTTTTGAGCTGATACCAAGGAACATAACTGTAGGATTATATGGTAAAAATATGCTTAGTTTTGTAACAACAAAAAAAAAAAACTGTCTTCAAAAATGTTTAAACGATTTTGCATTTCCATCACCAATAAAGGAGGGTTCCTGTTGCTGACACCTCAGTCAGCATTTGGTATTGCCAGTGTTATGGATTATAGCCATTTTAATGACTGTGTTAAAACTACATATATATAAAAAAAAAACTAATATCATGGTATCTGGCCACATTACTTCATGGTAAACAGAGGGGGAAAAGGTGGAAGTAGTGAAAAATTTCCTCTTCTTGAGCTCTAAAATTGCTAGGGATGGTGACTGCAGCCATGTAATCAGAAGACATTTGCTCCTTGGAGGAAAACTATGACAAACCTAGACAGTGTGTTGAAAAGCAGAGACATTACTCTGCCATCAAAAGTCCATATTGTCAAGGTTATAGTCTTCCCAGTGGTCACAAATGATTGTGAGAGCTAGACCATAAAGAAGGCAGAGTGCCGAAGAATTGATACCTTCCATTGTGGTGCTGGAGAAGACTCTTGCGCGTCCTTTGGACTGCAAGATCAAACCAGTCAATCCTGAAGGAAATCAACCCTGAATATTCATTGGAAGGACTGATGCTGAAGCTGAAACTCCAATATTTTGTTCACCTGATGCAAAAATTTGACTAACTGGGAAAGACCCTGATGCTGGGAAACATTGAAGGCATGAGGATAAGGCGGCAACAGAGGATAAGATGGTTGTATGACATCATCGACTCAGTGGACATGAGTTTGAGCAAACTCTGGGAAATAGTAAAGGATAGGAAAACCTGGAGTGCTGCAGTCCAGTCAGAAAAAGTCAGACACAACTGAGCAAATGCACAACAAAAAGTGATCTAAGTGCAGTGGACATGAGTTTGAGCAAACTCTGGGAAATAGTAAAGGATAGGAAAACCTGGAGTGCTGCAGTCCAGTCAGAAAAAGTCAGACACAACTGAGCAAATGCACAACAAAAAGTGATCTAAGTGAGTGCAGTTCCTTAGTAATGTGCTTTGTGCCAGTTTGTGGTGTTAAAATAGAAAGTTAGAGGTACAGAAATAAAAACAGTGAGTCTAGTTCTGCTTTTACATGTTTTTTTTCTTCACCAGCTTCTATAGCATATAACCATACTACAGATGATCTATACTTCTACATCTGACACTGTTCGGAACAGTCGCTTCATTTAGACTTTGATCTTTTTCTCACCGGTTCTCTCAACTGTTAGGTTGTCTGTCAGTTCATTGGCATCACGCTCTGAAAAGCACAGATGTTACTGCCTATATTCTAAATCACAGTGACTTAGAATAAGCAGAAACCCATTACAAACGGACACAGAGGGAAAGATTTGTGTAGTGATAGAGAGGAGAGACTTGGTAGACCTTTTTAAAGAACTTCCATCCTTTCCCTACTGTTACCTGTCTGATCACAAATCACTCACAGCCAGATGGAACTAGACTTGCATGATCTGATTTTCTGACAAAGACCACACTTCTGTCACTTCTCACAGCAGAAATGCCCAGTCCTGCTGTAGAAGCTGCCCACTGTTTACATTGCAACATGAAATTTTTATGCTGTTGTTCTTGCTCCTCTTTGGTATTATAAAACAGTCAAATAAGATGAATATGGACGGTAATTTATCCTAGTATCTTACATTGAATTATACTTGGATGACTTATTAAATGAAGGATATGATCAATATTACATCTGTCATAAGTGAACAACTCCTCTTTTGAGTGAATCTAATCAATTCATTGTTTTATGAGCACAGTGGCCTCCAGAGAGAGGCCACAAATCCAAATAATGTCACTTAGTGATGGATTTTAATGTTCTCTTCTCTGGCATGGCTAAAAATTGTGTGAGATCATTATGCAGAATGAAGGTTCTCCTTTGGCAAAGCATTGAAGCATTGAAAGAATAGAAAAGATTCATGAAACTATCAGGAAATGTCTTTGTTCAACTGCAAAGTTTATAAAGGGCAAGGTGGTAAATGGCACATGGGTAAATATGGCCTCAGTAAACAGAACATTGCACTTAAAATATGTGAGTTATTTTCAAATATCTTTTGATATTGAATTGTAACATAATTCCACATGATAAAAGGACAGACTCTATATGATTTCAGTACCTTTTAGACCATGAAATTTTGTACCTTGTTTTATGTCTATAGATATGTTCCAGTGTCTCCTGGTTTGTGATCTATGAATAGAACTTGAATAGAATTTGCATCCTGTGTGAAAATTGTATAAATCTTAACTATGTTGAATTGATTCGTAGTGCTTCTCAGGTCTACTTTTCTATCTATTCATTCTATTGATTTTTGAGAGTTTGATATTGAAATTTCAACTAAAAATTTTTATCTACTTAAAAAAATAATTGTAATATATAACTATATGTAACCTTGCTCTGTAATTTCCAAGTCTCTTGTAAATGTGTTATCATACTTTAATAATTAAAAAAAATTTTAAATAAAGAAGAAAAAAGGCAATCTGATTACTCCTGTCTATTTCAGAGATGTTTTGGAAAAATCAACTGCTTCTGTTCATCATATGTACATAAAATCTATTAGCAATTTTTTAAAAAAATGGATGACTACTATTTCAGAGTTCTCTAGAACAATAGCAGTCAAATGTTTCTAAGTACTTTTCAATAAAATTAAAATTATTTAATCCTACAAGACCTCAGTGAGATAGGGTTATATTATTCTTGCAATTTTTAGACAAGAAAACTGAGAAACAGAAATATTATTTTCATTTGTTTACATATTTTCTGTGGCTGCTTTTTTAAAATTGAAGTATAGTTGATGTGGGCTTCCCAGGTGGCTCAGTGGTAAAGAATTCACCTGCCAGTGCAAGAGAAGAGGGTTCAATCCTTGCATCAGGAAGATTCGCTGGAAAAGGAAATGGAAACCCACTTCAGTATTCTTGCCTGGAAAACCCCATGGATAGAAGAGCCTGACAGGTTACAATCCATGGGGTCACAATAGAGTTGGAAATAACTTAGCAACTAAACAACAACAGCAAATAGTTGATTTACAATATTGTGTTAGTTTCAGGTATACAACAAAGTAATTTGTTTATACATATACATATATATATATATAANGTTTATACATATACATATATATATATACAAAAATATATATATTTTATTCTTTTCCACTGTATCTTATTACAAGATAGTGAATGTAGTTGCCTGTGCTATGCAGTCAGTCATTGTTATTTATCTGCTTTATATATGGTGGTGTGCATCCATTAATCCCATGCTTCCGATGTATTCCTCCTTCCCTTCTCCTTTGGTAATGATTTTCTATGTCGGTGAGTCTGCTTCTGTTTGTAAACAGGAAATTTGTACTATTTTTTAGATTCCACAAATTAGTGATATAATATTTGTCTTTCTCCGTCTGACTTATTTCATTTAATATGATAATATCTAGGTCCTTCCATGTTGCTGCAAATAGCACTATTTCATTCTATTTTATGGCTGAGTAAATAAATATTTTTTAAAATTGTTTAATATCAAATATTAAAATCAAATGCAGCTGTGAAAGTGCTGCACTCAATATGCCAGCAAATTTGGAAAACTCAACAGTGGCCACAGGCCTGGAAAAGGTCAGTTTTCATTTCAATCCCAAAGAAAGGCAATGCCAAAAATGCTCAAACTACCGCACAATTGCACTCACCTCACATGTTAGTAAAGTAATGCTCAAAATTCTCCAAGCCAGGCTTCAGCAGTACATGAACCATGAACTTCCAGATGTTCAAGCTGGTTTTAGAAAAGGCAGAGGAACCAGAGATCAAATTGCCAACATCCACTGGATCATGGAAAAAGCAAGAGAGTTCCAGAAAAACATATATTTCTGCTTTATTGACTATGCCGAAGCCTTGACTGTGTGGACCACAATAAACTGTGGAAAATTCTGAAAGAAATGGGAATACCAGACCACCTGACCTGCCTCTTGATAAACCAATATGCAGGTCAGGAAGTAACAGTTAGAACTGGACATGGAACAACAGACTGGTTCTAAATAGGGAAAGGAGTACGTCAAGGCTGTATATTGTCACCCTGCTTATTTAACTTATATGCAGAGTACGTCATGAGAAACGCTGGACTGGAAGAAACACAAGCTGGAATCAAGATTNCAGGAGAAATATCAATAACCTCAGATATGCAGATGACACCACCTTTATGGCAGAAAGTGAAGAGGAACTAAAGGACCTCTTGATAAAAGTGAAAGAGGAGAGTGAAAAAGTTGGCTTAAAGCCCAACATTCAGAAAACAAAGACCATGGCATCTGGTCCCATCACTTTATGGCAAACAGATGGGGAAACAGTGGAAACAGTGTCAGACTTTATTTTTTGGGCTCCAAAATCACTGCAGGTGGTGATTGCAGCCATGAAATTAAAAGGCACTTACTCCTTGGAAGGACACTTATGACCAACCTAGATAGCATATTAAAAAACAGAGACATTACTTTGCCAACAAAGGCTCGTCTAGTCAAGGCTATGGTTTTTCCAGTGGTCGTGTATGGATGTGAGAGTTGGACTATAGAGAAAGCTAAGTACAGAAGAATTGATGCTTTTGAACTGTGGTGTTGGAGAAGACTCTTGAGAGTCCCTTGGACTGCAAGGAGATCCAACCAGTCCATCCTAAAGGAGATCAGTCCTGGGTGTTCATTGGAAGGACTGATGCTGAAGCTGAAACTCCAATACTTTGGCCACCTGATGTGAAGAGCTAACTCATTTGAAAAGACCCTGATGCTGGGAAAGATTTCGGGCAGGAGGAGAAGGAAATGACAGAGGATGAGATGGCTGGATGGCATCATTGACTCAATGGATATGGGTTTGGGTGGACTCCAGGAGTTGGTGATGAACAGGGAAGCCTGGCGTGCTGCGGTTATTTGGGTCGCAAAGAGTCGGACACAACTGAGCAATTGAACTGAGCTGAACTGAATATCAAATAGCATGCTTCAGAACTCTCATTCTTAACCATTAAGTATAATACTTCATAAATCACTTGTAGAAGAAAATTTCTTAGAGTGATTATACATTATTATACTGATTAAAAGGGCTCATCGAGTGCCCAGTACAACAGAATGAGAAAGATATCTCACCAAAGCACACATTTTTGAGATATCACAATAGTAACAAGGAGTAGTAGTAACTAGAGATTTTAGAAAGAGCAAATATCACCTGCAAAGGAACGGACAATTATATGTCAAAATGTAATTAAATAGCAAGTTTCAATGCATAACAAAAGAGTAAATAGAGTTTTGAGAGAAACAGGTTTCAGGAAACCACAACCAAAACCCAAAAGAACATTACTAGGCCTTCCCAGAAGGATATCTGAGCTCCAGGCCCTGAGGACCCAGAGCCAGAACTAGAGAAAAGTCACTAAGGAACAAGGTTACTTATTAAAATATAAGAAATGATGACATGTTTGTAAAGAGGGAAAAAGAAGGAGGATTATTTTAAGTCATTGTCTTGGGGAAAGGGAGGGAAGGAATATTTCAGAAAGAGGACTTAATAGCTTGATAATGAATATATTTAGGGAAGAACCAAGAGTGGGCAGAAGTAAGGAAAAAGTTATTTTGAAGCAGAAGTAATTACCAGTTGAGAGAAAATTATCTTATCTTCTAAGATGATCATAGTAGAAATTTATTTTATATTTCCAATTAGTAAAGTTGCTCAGTCGTATCTGACTCTTTGTGACCCCATGGACTGTAGCCCACCAGGCTCCTCCATCCATGGGATTCTCCAGGCAAGAATACTTGAGTGGGTTGCCATTTCCTTCTCCAGGGGATCTTCCGAACCCAAGGATCGAACCCAGGTCTCCGCATTGCAGGCAGACACTTTAACCTCTGAGCCGCCAGTCCCAAAGTAACTTTTTTCTCATCACCTTTTGTTGGTTGGAAACAGACTTTCTTACGAGTGATGCAGAGTGAAGGAGGAGGTCCACTAAAGGGCTTTCCTTCCCTACCCTCATCTTCATCCTCATCCTTACCGTTGTCCTATCAACTAGGGGAGAAAAAAAAACTAAATTCCTAAATAGAATTAACTAAAATTGCCTGGATCTAGAATAATATTTTCTGCAAGTTTCCATCGATGCTTGTATTGTGGGAGGAAATTGGAGAAGGAGAGTTGAGGAGAGACACCTTTAACATTTTAATTTGGGATAGGAGTTAGTTAAGTCAAAGTGGACAGTAGGGAAAACCTTCCAGACTGAGGGAATAGCTTTGTCAAGAAGTGAGGAGACCATCTCACATTCTAATAAACATTTCTGTGTGACTACATTGTGAAATATCTTGATTCATGAGAAAAACCCACCAAAAAAGAGCAGTTCAGAAAATCCTTGGAGGATTTGACCCTTCAAACCTGAGCTATTCAACATGAAGCAGTTCTAAATCCATGTCTAAATACAGGGAATTTAGGTGTTCCAATTTTTTTTTAAATGAGAAAGGAGAGCAAATACACGTGAATGGAGAAATGTAATCTTACCTTAAAAAGTCACAAAGCAAGAAAAATGGTGGAAAGCAATTGTGATCTGAGTAAATAGTTCCCATAGTGTTCAAGCATGATGAATAATTAACTATAGATTTGCAAGACTGAAGTCACATCAATAGGTTTTATAAACTATTTTCCCACTACAGAAGTCATAGATGTTGGTTAGAGGCCTACAGGGTGCGTGCCTTCAGGTGACACTTAATGGGAAGACTATGTCCCAGGACCAAGTCAAGAAGTAAATGGCCCTTTCACAGTCACAGTACATCTGAATGCTGGCAGAGGGCCCCAGACTTACAGAAAGGCAAACCAACATCCTCGGAATAAAGTAGGGCAAAAATAAAGACAAAAGGGAGACAAAGTAGTTTGGGATGGGGACCTGCACCCCTGGAGGGATTTGTGAACCAGGAACAGTTTCTGCACACTAGAAAACCCCTTCACAGGGGAGGTCAGGTTGTAGCTTCAGAACCTCAGAGAGAAGCACAGTGCGACAGGTGCTCCAGAGGTGAGATGGAGAAAATTCAGCACAGAGATCGTGCTAAAGGCCTGGGGTTGGCTGCCATGAAGATATTCTGAGGAGGCTCACATGAGCCTGCAGAGGCAGACCAAGGAAAACACCAGCCGAAACAAAAGATCATTCCCACGGGAAGACTCGAACACCATGCTCTAACCCCACATGCTCACAGAACAAAGGACTCCACCCTAGTGAATGCCAAAAAGGGGGCAAGCAAGCTGCAGTCTATGGCCCCAGAGGCAAGCATGAACCCCAGAGGTGGAAGGAAGGGGCCTACTAAGGTCCTGACCCCAGAGACTGCAACCACCACCAAGCTGTAGGTGGCCATGGGTCGCTACCTATGTCTTCCTGGGAGGCTGAGTGGCATGGCTCTGCCAAGCATGTCACAACCCAGGACCAACTCCCCCTGGAGAAGTGGGCAACCTGCCTCAGGCTGGGGAAACTCCCACAGGGGCCATCTGGGCTCCCTAGGAACGTGGCTCTACCAAGGGTCCCACAACCCAGAACCAACTCCTCTGAGGAAATGCACGACCTGCCTCAGACTGTGCCAACCTCTCACAGGGACCAACCACAGAGAACACTCCCCACCCTAGCGGTGTCTGCTGTACCCTTACCCCTTCCCAGCATAACTGAGCAAGTGAGCCCTATAAGTGACTGCTGCTGCTGCTAAGTCGCTTCAGTCATGTATGACTCTGTAAGACCCCACAGACGGCAGCCCACCAGGCTTCTCTGTCCCTGGGATTCTCCAGGCAAGAACACTGGAGTGGGTTGCATTTCCTTCTCCAGTGCATGAAAGTGAATGTGAAGCAGAGGACAGACACTGAAGAGAAACTTACAAGCAGAGGCAGGCCAAAACCAAAGCAGAATGCCAAGTCTGTATAAACAAAGGAAAAAAGGAAAAATAGTCCTGGAAGTGGCAGGTGCAATGGTTTGTTAGTTGCTCAGTTGTGTCTGACTCTGTGACTCCATGGAGTGTATTCCACCAGGCTCCTCCATCCATGGAATTCTCCAGGCAAGAATACTCAAATGGGTAGCCATTCCCTTCTCCAAGGAATCTTCCTGACCCAGGAAATGAAGATGGGTCTCCTGCTTTGCAGGTAGATTCTTAACCATCTGAGACACCAGAGAAGCCCTGGTTTAAATCCCCACAATTCGCATGAAACTGTGCGTTTGAGGGGCAACTTTAGACTTTGAGAACAATTGCAACTTGGAGCAAGGGAAGATCTGAGCTGACTCCACACTGCCCAAAACAGTTCCAGAGACCTTCCTAGAAATATTGGAGGACTTTCTGAGTAGGCAAATAGCCTGGACCAGGAAAATGGAAGAATCACTTGGACATTCGTCTCACTGCCACTCATATATATATATATATAGAGGCTATATATATATATATAGGCTATATATATATATATAGCCTTTCCTCCCTTTTGTCATTTAAAAAATTTTTCCTAATATGGTTCTTTATTATTCCTTTAATTTTTATTTATTATAAACTATTTTTCCTTTGTTTAAAAAAACAACCTATTTTTAAAATAATGTCCATGTGTTTGATTTTTGATTTTGTACTTCTTTCTAAATTTTGTTTATTTATTTACTTGTTTTTGGCTGAGCTGGGTCTTCATTGTTGCACAGGCTTTCCTCTAGTTGCAGTGAGTGGGGGCTCCTCTGTAGCTGTGATGTGCAAGTTTCTCAGCATGGTGCCTCCTGGGCACATGGGCTTCAGCCGTTGTAGGCACATGAGCTCAGTGGTTGCAGCTCCCAGGCTCTAGGGCACAGGCTCAACAGTTTTGTCCCACAGGCTTTGTTGCCCCATGGTACGCGGGATCTCCCTGGATCAGGGGTTGAACCCATGTCTCCTACATTGGCAGGCAGATTCCTTACCACTGAGCCACCAGGAAGCCCTGATTTTGTATTTTTGAGAAACTACTTTTTCCATGTTTTTGATTTTTGTTCATTGATCTTTGGTTTTTAATTTTGTATCTTTGAGAGTCTAACTTTTAGTATTGATTTTCACTTAGAGTTTGATTATTGGCTTGATTGCCTTCTTCTCTTTTGACTCCTCTTATTCATTTTTCTCCTTTCCTCCTACTTCCCTCTTCTTTTTTCTAGATAAGTGTGTGAAACCTTGGGGGTATTCTTGCCTGCTGAGAGTTGTTTTGCCATTAGTCTAGCAACTTGGCAGCAGCAGCAGGTGTTTGTCTTCTGTGCTGTGTGGCCTGTGAAGTATTGATATTACTGTAAGTGGCTGGACCTAAAACCTGGAGGCAAGAGAGTCAACTCCAGGACTTTGGACCACCAGAGAAGTTCCAGCTTCATGGAAATGTAATAGGTGAGAGCCCCCCACAAAAGCCAGAAAAATCCAAGGATGTACACCCCATGCCAATCCTTCAGAAAAAAGGGGCACAATCCTGCACATTAGCAGACAGCATCCCCTAAGACATACTGAACACATAGACACCCCAGAACACACCACTGGACATGGCACTGTGCTCAAGAAAGACAGATGCAGCTCCATCCACGAGAACAAAGGCACAAGTCCCCCCAACCAGGAAACCTTAACAAGGCACTGGCCTGACCCCACCCACTGGGGGCAGACTCCACAATTAGGAGGAACTACCACCTTCCAGCCCACCAGAAAAGAGACCCCCCCCAAAAAAAAAAAAACAGTGAATTAAGCAAAATGAAAAGTCAAAGATAGACACAGAAGATAAAGGAACATGGTAAAAATCCACAAAACCAAATGAATGAAGAGGAAATAGACATTCCAACTGAAAAAAAATTCAGAGTAATGATAGTAAAGATGACCCAAGATCTTGAAAGTAGAATTGGAGGCACAGATAAAAAGACTGGAGGCACAGATCAAGAAGATGTAAGAAATATTTGATGAGGACCTAGATGAATTAAATAATAAACAATAATGAACAATGAATAGCTGAGATTAAAAGTAAACTGGAGGGAACCAACAGTAGAGTAACTGAGGCGGAAGAACAGATAAGTGAGCTGGAAAATACACTGGTGGAAATAACTGAACCAGAACACCATAAAGAAAAAAAGAATCAAAAGTAATGAGGATGGTCTCAGACACCTCTGGGACAACATTAAGCACCGAACATTAGAATTACAGGGATCGCAGAAGAAGACAAAAGGAAAGGGCATGAGAAAATATTTGAGGAGATTATAGTTGAAAAATTCCCTAAAATGGGAAAGGAAATAGCCACCCAAGTCCAGGAAGCCCAGAGAGCTACATACAGGATAAACCTGAGGAGAAACAAATCAAGACACATATTAATCAAACTAATAAAAATTGAACACAAAGAATATTAAGAGTAGAAAAGGAAAAGCAGCAGATAATATACAATGGGATTCCCATGAAGCTAAAAGATAATCTTTTAACAGACACTGTGCAGGCCAGAAAGGAACAGCAGGATATACTTAAAGTGATGAAAGGAGAAAACCTACAACCAAGATTACTCTATCCAGGAAGGATCTCATTCAGATTTGAAGGAGAAATGAAAAACTTTATAGACAAGCAAAAGTTAAAAGAATTTAGAACCATCAAACTAACTCTCCAATGAATGCTAAAGGAAATTCTCTAGATAGGAACTAAGAAAAAAATCTACCAAAACAAGCACAAAACAATAAAGTAAATGGTAACTGATGTGAAGACCTGACTCACTGGAAAAGACCCTGATGCTGGGAAAGATTGAGGGCAGGAGGTGAAGGGGATGACAGAGGATGAGATGGTTGGATGGCATCACCGACTTGATGGACATGGGTTTGGATAAAGAAAAGCATTACATAATGATCATGAGATCACTCCAAGGAGAAGATAACAATTGCACATATATACCCAACAAAGGAACACCAAAATACACAAGGCAAATGCTAACAGTTATTAAATTGGAAATTTATAGTAACATAATAATAATGGAAGATATTAATATCCAATTCACATTAATGAACAGATCACTGAGATAGGAAATTAATAGGGAAACACAAGCTTTAAGGGATACATTGGACCAGTTGGACCTAACTGACATCTACAGGGCATTTCACCTGAAAACAATAGATTTCACTTTTTTCTCAAGTGCACATGGACCATTATCCAGGATAGATCACGTCTCAGGCTCTAAATCAAGCCATAGTAAAGTTTTAAAAATTGAAACAATTTCAAGCATCTTTTCTGACCACAACACTATATGATTAAATAACAACTACAAGAAAGAAAAATATACAGAACACAAATACATGGAGGCCAGACAATACACTTCTGAATAAACAACAGATCACTGAAGAAGTAAAAGAGGAAATGAAAATATACCTAGAAACAATGACAATGAAAACACAACAACTCAAAATCTATGTGATACAGTAAAAGCAGTGCTAACAGGAAAGTTTATAGCAATACAAACCTCCCCCGCAAAAAAACAAGAGAGACATCAAATAAACAACATAACCTTACCCCTACGGCAAATAGGAAAAGAGGAACAAAAGAACTCCAAAGTTAGTTTAAGGAAAGAAGCCATAGGGTCATAGCAGAAATAAAAGAAATGAAGGAAACTATATCAAAGATCAATAAAATGAAAACCTAGTTCTTTGAGAAGATAAACAAAATCAACAAACCATTAGTCAGACTCATCAAGAGAAAAAGGAGGAAGACTCAAATCAATAAAATTAGAAATGAAAAAGGTGAAGTTACAAGAGTTAAAAAAGAAATACAAAGGGTTATAAGTGACTACTATAAACAACTAATGGCAATAAAATGGGAAACCTGGAAGAAATGGACACATTCTTAGAAAAGTATGTCCTTCTAGAACTGAACCAGGAAGAAAGAGAAAATATGAACAAATAAATCACAAACATAGTAATCAAGACTGTAATCAAAAATCTTCCAACAAAGAAAAATCCAGGGCTAGATAGTTTAACAGGTAAAATCTACCAAAAGTTTAGAGAAGAGTTAACATCTATCCTACTCAAACTCTTCCAGAAAGTCATAAAGGAAGGAAAACTCCCAAACTCATTCTACAAGGCCACCATCACCTTGATACCAAAAAAGGACAAAGATGCAAAAGAAAGAAAGAAAGAAAATTGAAAATTACAGGTCAATACGACTGATGAACATGGATGCAAAAATCTTCAACAAAATTCTACCAAACAGAATCCAGCAACACATTAAAAAGATCATACATAATGACCAAGTTGGCTTTATCCCAGCAGTGCAAGGATTTTTCAATACATGAAAATTAATCAGTATGATATACCACATTAATGAACTGAAAAATAAAAACCATAAGATCACCTCAATAGATGCAGAGAAAGCTTTTGACAAAATTCAGCATCCATTTATGATTTAAAAAAAAACTCTCCAGAGAGTAGGCATAGAAGGAATATACCTCAACACTGGAGAAGGAAATGGCAACCCACTCCAGTGTTCTTGCCTGGAGAATCCCAGAGACAGGGGAGCCTGGTGGGCTGCCATCTATGAGGTTGCACAGAGTTGGACATGACTGAAGCGACTTAGCAGCAGCAGCAGCAGCAATAAAGGCGATATACAAAAAACCCACAACAAATATTATTTTCCACAGGGAAAATCTGAAAGAAATTCCTTTAAAATCAGGAACAATACAAGGGTGCCCACTCTCATCACTAATATTCAAAATAGTTTTGAAGGTCTAGCCACAACAATCAGAGAAGAAAAGAAAAGAAAAGCAATCCAGATTGGAAAAGAAGTTAAACTCTCACTGTTTGCAGATGACATGATTCTTTACATAGAAAACTCTAAAGATAGCACCAGAAAATTACTAATATTAAGCAATGAATATAGTAAGGTCACAGGATACAAAATTAGTACATGGAAATCCCTTGTACTTCTATATACTAATGATGAAAAATTCTAAAGAGAAATTAAGGAAACGATTCTATTTATCATTGCAACAACAGCAATAAAAGAATAATACACTTAGAAATAAATTTACTTAAAAAGACAAGATACCTTTATGCAGAAAAATATGACACAATTGAAAGAAATTATGGACGACACAAACAGATGGAGCAATATACCATGTTCTTGGACTGGAAGAATCAATATTCTAAAAACAACTATAATAGCAAAGCAATCTATAGACTCAACACAATCCCTCTCAGACTACCAATGGTATTTTTCACAGAACTATAACAAATAATTTCACAATTTGTATGGAAACACAAAAGACCCAGAATAGTTAACCAATCAATCTTGAGAAAGAAGAATGGAGCTATAGGAATCAACCTTCCTGACTTCAGACTATACTACAATGCTACAGTCATCAAAACAGTATGGTACTTGAACAAAGACAGAAATTATAGACAAATGGAACAAGATGAAAAAAAAAAACCAGAGATAAATCCACAGGTGTATGAGCACCTTATCTTTGATAAAGGGGGCAAGAATATATAATAGAGAAAAGACAGTCTGTTCAATAAGTGATGCTGGGAAAATTGGGTAACTAGGTTTAAAGAATAAAATTAGGACACCTCCTAAATCAAATAGAAAAATAAACTCAAAATGAATTAAAGACATAAATGTAAGGCTGAAAACCATAAAAATCTTAGAGAAAAACAGGCAGAACACTCTGACGTAACTCACATCAAGATCCTCTATGACCCCACCTTCTAGAGTAATGGGAATGAAAATAAACAAGTGGGACCTAATTAAATTTAAAAGCTTTTCACAGCAAAGGAAACCATAATCAAAGTGCAAAGAGAACTATCAGAATGAGAGAAAGTAGCAGCAAATGAAACAACTGACAAAGCAGTTAACTAAATGGATAGTTGCCTGGTTTGATCTCCTTTATGTGCAAGGGACTCTCAAGAGTCTTCTACCGCACCACAATTTGAAAGCATCAGTTCTTCAGTGCTCAGCCTTCTTTATGGTCCAACTCACATCTCTACATCTTTACTCCTGAAAAAACCATAGTTTTGACTACACAGACCTTTGTCAGCAAAACGATGCCTCTGCTTTTTAACATGCTGTCAAGATTTGTCATAACTTTTCTTCCAAGGAGCAAGCATCTTTTAATTTCATTGCTGCAGTCATCATCTGCAATGATTTTGGAGCCCAAGAAAATAAAGTCTGTCACTGTTTCCATTGTTTCCCCATCTATTTGCTATGAAGTGATGAGACTGGATGAATACACAGAACTATACAAAAAAAAAAAAAAAATCTTAATGCCCTGGACAACCATGGTGGTGTGGTCACTCACCTAGAGCCAGATATCCTGGACTGTGAAGTCAAGTGGGCCTCAGGAAGCACAGTATGGATATTCCTTAAAAAACTAGGAACAAAACTACCCTTGTTATTGTTTGTTGTTCAGTTGCTGTCATGTCTGACTCTGCGACCCCATGGACTGCAGCCCACCAGTCTTCCTTGTCCTTCACTATCTCCTAGAGCTTGCTCAAACTCATGTCCATTGAGTTGGTGATACTATCTAACCATCTCATCCTCTGTCATCCCCTTCTCCTCCTGTCCTCAATTTTTCCCTGCATCAGGTTATTTTCCAATGAGTCGGTTCTTCCTATCAGGTGGTCTAAATATTGAAGTTTCAGCTTCAGCACCAGTCCTTTCAATGAATATTCAGGATATATTTCCTTTAGGATTAACTGGTTTGATCTCCTTGATACCCAAGGGACTCTCAAGAATCTTCTCCAGCAGCACAGTTCCAAAGTATCAATTCTTCAATGCTCAGCCTTCTTTATGGTCCAGATTCCACATTTGCACATGACCCAACAATCCCACTACTGGACATATACCCTCAGGCAACCATAATTCAAAAAGACACTTATACCCTAATGTTCATTGCAGCACTGTTTACAATAGCTAGGACATGGAAGCAACCTAATATGTCCATCAATGGATGAATGGATAAAGAAGTTGTGATACACCTTGTTGGTTTCAGTTCAGAGATATCTGGCTTATCTGGACTCCACAGTTCTTCAACAGAGAAATCTTGAAAAGGACTGACTGGTTCTTGCAGTTTCAAACAATGACCCACATCCTGCTTGCTCCTCCTTTCCTGAGTGCATCCCCTATGTGGCCTTCCATGATGTGTGGTATCTTCCTCTCCTGGACTGGTTCAGTGACATTTATAGATGTGGCCATAGACTTCTCACAGGATGAATGGGAATTCCTATACTCGGCACAGAGGGACTTTTAGAGGGATGTGACCTGAGAGAATGACAGCAACTTCATCTCACTAGCAGGACCTTCCAAGTCTAAACCAGATATGACTACCTTATTAGAAGAAGAGGAGGAGCCCTGGGATGATTGTGAGGGAAGGAACAGAAAGACATAACCCTGGTGAGGGCCGAGCAGGCATGGGGAATCATTACTGTAGGCAATAGCCAAGTATGTTAGGGTAGAAACATACCTTTAAGATGTTACAGATCTCTCTTCAACAGCCTGTGGAGGAAAGGCCTGATACCTTGGAAGCAAAATGTTTTAAGCCCGGGCTAACAGCAACAGCAACAAAAAGAAGTTGTGATACCTATACACAATGAATATTACTCAGCTATATAAAGGAACGATTCTGAGTCAGTTCTAATGTGGTGGATGAACCTAGAGCCTATTATCCAGAGTGAAGTAAGACAGAAAAAGAAAACCAAATATGATATCTTAATGCATAGGTATGGAATCTAGAAAGATGGTACTGATGATCCTATTTGTAGGACAGCAAAAGAGATGCAGACATGAAGAGGAGAGCGACTTTTGGTTACAGTGGGGGAGGGAGAAGGTGGGAAGATGAGAGTGAGTAGTAATGAAACATATACATTCCCATACGTAAAATAGACAGCCAGCAGGAATTTGCTGAATGAGACAGGGAACCCAAAGCCAGTGCTCTCCAACAACCTAGTGGGGTGGGATGTAGAGAGAGGTGGGAGGAAGGTTTAAGAAGGAAGGAAACATGTGTGTGGCTGTGGTTGATTCATGTTGATGTATGGCAGAAAGCACTATGTTGTAAAGTCATTATCCTCCAATTAAAAAATAAAATTAAAACAATAAGTAAATAAGTGAGTAGATCATTTGACTTCTTGTCAAAATAATACCCATTCAAAGAGAATAACTGCCCTTTGACATTTGAACAGTGAGAGTCAAGAAACAAAACAGGATTAATCTAGGACATTTTCTGATGCGTACCAGGATCATATCTAAAGAACCATGCTTCTTACTCTTGTGCTGTATAAGCCTATCTGTTTTCACACAGAGGTTTATTGTTGCTTGTGTTTTTTCTTATTAATAACATTCCATATATTTTGGCAGCCCATGTACTGTGCTTTTGTTTTGTAGCCAGGAGATGAGAGATTAGAGAAAATTATTCGAAAAGCAATTCAGACACCATTTTCAACAAAGTATACTCAAACATCTCATGGAAGTTACTCCTCCCTCCAGAAGGAGACCCAGTTGACTTTAATATCAAAGTCACAGATGTAGGGAGTACAGCTTTTACTAAGAGGAAAATGTTGAGGTCTAGTAAGAAGAAGGCCAGAAGGAAGCAAGTTAGGATTTAAAGGAGAACTGGAAGCTTTTGAGAAGCACATATTGGCAATGGATTTTACTGGGTTAGAAGTTTGGGGACAAACATTATTATGGAGAAAAAAAAAAAAAAAAAAAAAAACCCTGGGCATTTCTCTGTAATGAAACCTCTACATATATTCCCTGAAAATCCAAGTGGTTGAGAATTTTCTGACTTGAGGCCTCTTTCCTTCAGGGATATAATTAACAACTATTATTATTAAAATTCAACAACTAAGAAATATTTTGGCTGCAAAGAATATAATCAATCTGATTTCAGTGTTGACCATCTGGTGATGTCCATGTGTAGAGTCTTCTCTTGTGTTGTTGGAAGAGGGTGTTTGCTATGACCAGTGCATTTTCTTGGCAAAACTCTATTAGTCTTTGCCCTGCTTCATTTGCATTCCAAGGCCAAATTTGCCTGTTACTCCAGGTGTTTCTTGGCTTCCTACTTTTGCATTCCAGTCCCCTAGAATGAAAAGGACATCTTTTTTGGGTGTTAGTTCTAAAAGATCTTGTAGGTCTTCATAAAACCATTCAACTTCAGTTTCCTCAGTGTTACTGGTTGGGGCATAAACTTGGAGACGAACAGAGATCATTCTGTCGTTTTTGAGATTGCATCCAAGTATTGCATTTCGAACTCTTCTGTTGACCATGATGGCTACTCCATTTCTTCTGAGGGATTGCTGCCCGCAGTAGTAGATGTAATGGTCATCTGAGTTAAATTCACCCATTCCAGTCCATTTTAG
>SJYQ01001032.1:1071235-1112852 GCA_006410935.1 Redunca redunca
ATATATATATGTGTGTATGTATATGTATATGTTAATTATATATTATATGTTTTATGTGTAGTCCATTAATTATAAAATATATATTATAATTCTATATAAACTACATATTATATATGTTATATTATGTACAACTATATATATTATATTAACTATAAATATATATGGATATAATACATACATATATATCAATTATGTATGATTTTATATACAATGTACATACAGACATATATGACTATATATTAGTATTAATTATATATCTACACATTATATGTTTAATATGGCTACATATGTATAACACAAGAAAAATTTATGAGGTCTGTCAATCTGGAAAAAAGTGAAACATGCTTTTACAATGCTCATGAGGGCTTAATCTAGACCATAATAGATGTGCAAATATTAAAATGTGTATGTACAATATAATTTTTAAATTAATCTATAGTTAAATATGAATAGTGAATAACCACACGGTACTGAATGATGGTCTAGCCTGGTGCCCATATAGCAGTCACAAAGTAAATGTTCCCAGATTACTAATTGTGCTACACATCCTGGAATGTGAGTCATTTGCTGCTGCTACGTATTGCAAACTCTAAGTCAAATAAAGCCAAGGATTTCCTCTAGGCAGAGGAGCAGAGGTGACATGGAGAGAGTCTTGAAAGGTAGTTTAGATCTTAGACTTGGAGTCCTACAGATCTGGGCTAGAATTCTGCTTTCAGCAGCTCTGTAAAAGTGGAGAAGTCATTTAATTTCTCTGTCTATCCCCGTTAATAAAATAGGAACAAAAGGGCAACCAAGTTATTGTTAAGTATTAATAGAAAAATATAGGTAAAACACTTTAGTAGAGTGATGGGAAAATAACACTTATTTGTTGAAGTTATAATTACTCTATTACTCCCTTTTAACTTTTCTGTGTTTCATTTACAAGCATATATAATTTTCTTGGTGGGGGGGCGGGGGGGACGCATTGCCTGGCAAGTGGGATCTTAGTTCCCTGACCAGGGATTGAACTCCACACTCCTGCATTGGGAGCCTGGAGTCTCAACCACTGGACCACCAGGGAAAGTCCCTCCCCCACCCCCATTTTCACCAACTGATTGAACAATATATTCACTGTTTTGTTCCACTACCTTCTGCCATTTTTCTGGCAACTTCATAATTCCATCTTCCCAAAACTTTTTATCTGTTTGAGCAAATAACTGTTTCAGGTGCCCTTTGCAGTCTTTCAGGGAACTGAAATTTTTCCATTAAGATAGTTTGGTAAAGACAAAAGTAAATGGAAATTTGAAGGTGCAATATCTGGTGAATATGGCGGATGACTCAGAACTTGCTGCCAGCTGTAACAGCTTTTGTCCGGTCATCAAAGAAATATGTGGTCTTCCAGTATCCTGAGGGAAGACTATGCTTTCTGTTGACTAATTCCAGATGCTATTCACTGAGAGCTGCTTTCGGCTGGTCTAATTGGGAGCTGTACTTGCAGAATTTGTTGGAATTGTACACTGTTGTATAAAACATTGCATGACACAGTATGTTGTATCACGTATTTCTCATTGTGTAAAAGTTTCTGACCTTGATTACAAAGATCAGAGCAACCCAGCAGCTGGGAACTTGGAGTCTAGAGCAAAATCAGAAAGTGGTTCAAATCTTGGCTCTTTCACTTCCTGTGTGGTGTTGGGCAAGTTACTTAATTTTCCTGTGACCCAGTTTCATCATTTATAAACGAGAATAAAACTTTATCTTATCTCATACAGTTTTATTATGAGAATTTATTATGAGACTTTATTGTGAGGTTTAAATATGTTTATGCGTGCAAAGCTTTACAGCGCTGTCTGGCAAGGTAAGGGATGTATAAATATTACTTCTTAGTATTGAATTATCTAAAATGTAATAACACAGAAATCAAACAGACCACTTGTTCTACTTTCCCAAATAATTTCAAGAGATGTGAGTGGAAAACTTGATCTAAATTTGACTCCTAAAGTATGTGTGGAAATATCAATAACCTCAGATATGCAGATGACACCACCCTTATGGCAGAAAGTAAAGAGGAACTAAAGAGACTCTTGATGAAAGTGAAAGTGGAGAGTGAAAAATTTCGCTTAAAGCTCAACATTCAGAAAACTAAGATCGTGGCATCTGGTCCCATTACTTCATGGGAAATAGATGGGGAAACAATGGCTGACTTTATTTTCTTGGGCTCCAAAATCATTGCAGATGGGGATTTCAGCCATGAAATTAAAAGATGCTTACTCCTTGGAAGGAAAGTTATGACCAACCTAGACAGCATATTAAAAAGCAGAGACATTACTTTGTCAACAAAGGTCCATCTAGTCAAGGCTATGGTTTTTCCAGTGGTCATGTATGGGTGTGAGAGTTGGACAATAAAGAAAGCTGAGTGCCGAAGAATTGATGCTTTTGACCTGTGGTGTTGGAGAAGACTCTTGAGAGTCCCTTGGACTGCAAGGAGATCCAACCAGTCCATCCTAAAGGAGATCAATCCTGGGTTTTCATTGGAAGAACTGATGTTGAAGCTGAAACTCCAATGCTTTGGCCACCTGATGTGAATAGCTGACTCATTTGAAAAGACCCTGATGTTGGGAAAGATTGAGGGCAAGAGAAGGGGACGACAGAGGATGAGAAGGTTGGATGGCATCACTGACATGGGTTTGGGTGGACTCCAGGAGTTGGTTTTGGACAGGGAGGCCTGGTGTGCTGCGGTTCATGGGGTTGCAAAGACTTGGACACGACTGAGCGACTGAACTGAATTGAAGGTATGTGTGTGTGTGTTTGTGTGTTTGTGTGTTAGTTACTTACTTGTGTCTGACTCTCTGTGACCCCATGGACTGTAGTGCACCAGGCTCCTCTGTCCGTGGAATTCTCCAGGCAAGAATACTGGAGTGGGTTACCATGCCCTCCTCGAGAGGATCATCTGGACCCAGGGATCAAACCCAGCTCTCCTGCATTGCAGGCTGATTCTTTACTGGGGGCTTCCCTGATAGCTTAGTTGGTAAAGAATCCCCCTGCAATGCAGGAGACCCCAGTCCGATTCCTGGGTCAGGAAGATCCACTGGAGAACGGATAGGCTACCCACTCCAGTATCCTTGGGCTTCCCTTGTGGCTCAGCTGGGAAAGAATCTGACTGCAATGCAGGAGATCATGGTTTGATCCTCTGGGTTAGGAAGATCCCCTGGAGAAGGGAAAGGCTACCCACTCACTCCACTTTTCCGGCCTGGAGAATTCCATGGACTGTATAGTCCATGGGGTCGCAGAGTCGGACACGACTGAGTGACTTTCACTTTCACTTTCTTTACCATCCGATCTACCAGGGAAGCCTTTCTAGAGAATAAATAGCCCAAAAGCAAGTTCCATGGCCACTGATCACTTTGACTAACTTATCCATTAATGAGTCTATATACACAACTGAAATTGCAATTCATTTTTTCCTTCTTATGTATATATGATCTCACTTTGGGGGTTGGTTAATTATTCTCACTGCTGATATTCAGACATTAGTAGGTACATCTGATTGATGGGAATAAATTGTGTTGAGAAGTATTGTGAACTGGACCCAGATGGTAAATAGAAGAAAAATCAAATATTAAGTCTGCTTATGAAATAGAGAAGTTTAATACATAGAGTCTTGTTCTTTGACTATCATGTACCATTTCCTATAATAAAGTTGTTTCTCCTATATTATGTGGAACTGTAGAAGCTCAGGATTGGATCAGTGAGTGAGTGAAGGTCGTTCAGTCCTATCTGACTCTTTGCAACCCCATGGACTATACAGTCCATGGAATTCTCCAGGCCAGAATAGTGGAAAGTGTAGCCTTTCCCTTCTCCAGGAGATCTTCCCAACCAAGGGATCAAACCCAGGTCTATCGCATTGCAGGCGAATTCTTTACCAGCTGAGCCATAAGGGAAGCCCCAGGATTGAGTGACATGATCTCCTAATTCCAATAAGCCAAGAATCCTGTCAGCATTCCTCTTGAGTGATTGTCCATTCTCTGCTTGAGCACCTGCGGTGATTAAGAAACATCACCTCTTGAAATAGTACATGGTGCCTTATAGAAAGTAATTACTGTAACTAAAGTCAAACATGAAATAATAAGCAACCAATTTATCTCCTTCTTCACCAAAACCCAAGTAAAACAAGTAAAGAATTGCTTTTGAAGAATCCCACAAGAGTCAGGGATGTTAATGAAACCTTGGAAGCTGATTTGGCAGAATAGAGAAACTGAGTTCTAAATCTGCAAGGGGGAAGACAAACCATGGAAAGGCTCAGGTACATCTGAGGTGTGATACAGGGCTGAAAATGAGAATTTATTGAAAGGTTGTTTTGAAAACATTCAGACACCCGGATTCCCTCTCTCACCTCCTAAAGCCGGTGAACTGTCTGCCCGCCCACCCAGGCATAGGGATTTACTCTCGGAAGATGTTGAACCGTAAAGATGGTCACCAGGACACCAGGCACAGAGGACTGTGAAGCACCTTCTGGAAACAAGGGATTAAGTGTAGATCTGCATATTGAACACTGAGCCCCTCAGATGGTCTTCTAGCACAGTGGCCACCACCCAACTCCTTCCCCAGTTCCATCTGTGGAAATCTAACAGCCCGAGGGAAAGATCTCTGATACTGACAAGAATCTCCCTAGGTGGTCTCTCCCCAAGAATGATCTCCTTGTGGTGAGGCCTACCATTTGCCTAACCTCATGCACATCACAGCATTTCATCACCTTGCTGTTGTGGATTCTGGATTCACCCTTCAGGACTGAGGCGATTCTCCCAGTTGCTGGATGCATTAGTGGCTTACGGATCATAGCTGATTTCCTTTCTGGAAATCACCCCAAATGAAGACAGCTGCCTTGCCCAGAGGACAAACCCAATCCAGTGATTTGTAGATGATTACAGTCTTTCCCAGAGGAAAACCCAAATCCAGCACACTTGCCTCAATTTAGTGTATCTCTGAAGTTTCATCCCAGTACAAAGCTTTCCCTGTTATTCCCTGCTAAGTGATTGAAACAATATTTCTACCAATCTCTCTCTCTCCCCCTCAGGTGTTGATCCCAAGAAAATCCCAAGTAAACTTACTATACAATCTATTTCCCAGGGAACCTGATCTAACAGCCTCACTCTAGAATTTAAAAGGACATCCCAGCCTTTATTTTTAGGAAAGACTCTAACATGAAAGAATGAGTTCAGATGAATTCAAAGTGAGGATAGCAAAAGGAACTTGGAGGAGAAAAATAGTGCAGAAAATATTAAGCTAAACTTTTCTCAAAGAGATAAATTTTATTCACAAAATGAAAAACAAGATGCTCTAAGACAGAACTTTCAGAAAACAAAGAACTCTTAAGAATTAAAAATACATTAATAGAAATAAAAATTCTGATAGATTGAGAGATAAAATTGTATAACTCTTCAGAATATAAAGCAAAATACAAAAAGATGGAGACTAAGAAAGAGCATGAGAAAATTAGATCCAGGAGGCACAGCATTTTACTAGAAAAGGAATTTTTAAAATACAAATTAAAAAAAAAACTAATAGAGAACATGAGAAAATGTCTCAAAACTGCAGGCCAAGAGTTTCTGAAGTATCCCACACAATGAACAATAAAGCTCCACATTAATGCAAATCACTGAGAAGTTTCAGACTAGTAAAGAGTCTGAAATGCAGTACTTGGGTGCAATCTCAAAAAAAGACAGAATGATCTCTGTTCATTACCAAGTCAAACAATTCAGTATCACAGTAATTCAAGTGTATGCCCCAACAACTAATGCCGAAGAAGCTGAAGTTGAATGATTCTATGAATACGTACAGGACCTTCTAGTCTAACACCAAAAAACAGATGTCCTTTCCATAGGAGACTGGAATGCAAAAGTAGGAAGTCAAGAGATACCTGGAATAAGAGGCAAGTTTGTTCTTTTTTTTGCAAGTATGTTCTTAGAGTACAAAATGAAGCAGGGCAAAGGTTAACAGAGCTTTGCCAAGAGAATGCACTGGTCATAGCAAACACCCTCTTCCAACAGCACAATAAAAGATTCTACACATGGACATCACCAGATGGTCAATACTGAAATCAGATGGATTATATTTGTTGCAGCCAAAGATGGAGAAGCTCTATACAGTCAGCAAAAATAAGACCAGGAACTGACTGTGGCTCAGATCATGAACTCCTTATTGCCAAATTCAGACTTAAATTGAAGAAGGTAGGGAAAACACTATACCATTCAGGTATGACCAAAATCAAATATCTTACAATTATACAGTGGAAGCAGCAAATAGATTCAAGGGATTAGATCTGATAAACAGAGAGCCTGGAGAACTATGGATGGAGGTTCATGACATTGTACAAGAGGCAGGGATCCAGACCATCCCCAAGAAAAAGAAAGGCAAAAAGGTAAAGTGGTTGTCTGAGGAGGCCTTACAAATAGCTGAGAAAATAAGGGAAGCGAAAGGAGAAAAGGAAAGATATACACACTTGAATGCAGAGTTCCAAAGAATAGCAAGGAGAGATAAGAAAGCCTTCCTCAGTGATCAATGCAAAGAAANTACACAGAAGAACTATACAAAAAATATCTTAATAACCCAGATAATCACGATGGTCTGATCACTAACCTAGAGCAAAACATCCTGGAGTGTGAAGTCAAGTGGGCCTTAAGAAGCATCACTACGAACAAAGCTACTGGAGGTGGTGGGATTTCAGCTGAGCTACTTCAAATCTTAAAAGACGATGCTGTTGAAATGCTATATTCAATACGCCAGCAAATTTGGAAAACTCAGCAGTGGCCACAGAGCTGAAAAAGGTCAATTTTCATTCCAATCCCAAAAATGGGCAGTGCCAAAGAATGCTCAAACGACCGCACATTTGCACTCATCTCAGTTCAGCTCAGTTCAGTCTCTCAGTTGTGTCCGACTCTTTGTGAAACCACAGACTGCAACACGCTAGGCCTCCCTGTCCATTGCCAACTTCTGGAGTTTACTCAAACTCATGTCCATTGAGTCTGTCATGCCATCCAACCATCTTGTCCTCTGTCGTCCCCTCTCCTCCTACCTTCAATCTTTCTCAAAATCAGGGTCTTTTCAAATAAGTCAGCTCTTTGCATCAGGTGGCCAAAGGATTGGAATTTCAGCATCAGAATCAGTCCTTCCAATGAATATTCAGGACTGATTTCCTCTAGAATGGACTGGTTGGATCTCCTTGCAGTCCAAGGCACTCTCAAGAGTTTTCTCCAGCACCACAGTTCAAAAGCATCACTTCTTCAGTGCTCAGCTTACTTTAGAATCCAACTCTCATGTTCGTACGTGACTACTGGAAAAACCATAGCCTTGACTAGATGGACCTTTGTTGGCAAAGTAATGCCTCTGCTTTTTAATATGCTGTCTAGGTTGGTTATAACTTTTTTTCCAAGGAGCAAGGGTCTTTTAATTTCATGGCTGCACTCACCATCTGCAGTGATTTTGGAGCCCCAAAATATAAAGTCTGTCACTGTTTCCACTGTTTCCCCAACTATTTGCCATGAAGTGATGGGACCAGATGCCATGATCCTACTTTTCTGAATGTTGAGTTTTAAGCCAACGTTTTCACTCTCCACTTTCACTTTCAACAGGAGGCTTTTTAGTTCTTTGCTTTCTGACATAAGGGTGGTGTCATCTCCATATCTCACTTGCTAGCAAAGTAATGCTCAAAATTCTCCAAGTGATTCTTCAGCAGTACATGAACCAAGAACTTTTAGATGCTCAAGCTGGATTTAGAAAAGGCAGAGGAACCAGAGATCAAATTGCTAATATCCATTGGATCAAAGAAAAAGCAAGAGAATTCTGGAAAAACATCTATTTCTGCTTCACTGACTATGCTAAAACCTTTGACTGTATGGATCACAACAACTGTGGAAAATTCTTAAAGATAAGGGAATACCAGACTGCCTTACCTGCCTGCTGAGAAATCTGTATGTAGGTCAAGAAACAACAGTGAGAACCAGACATGGAACAATGGGCTGGTTCAAAATTGGGAAAAGAGTACATCAAGTCTATATATTGTCACCCTGCTTATTTAATTTATATGCAGAGTACATCATGCAAAATGCCAGGCTAAATGAAGCACAAGCTAGAATCAAGATTGCCAGGAGAAATATCAACAACCTCAGATATACAGATGACACCACCCTTATGGCAGAAAGTGAAGAGGAACTGAAGAGCCTCTTGATGAAGGTGAAAGAGGAGAGTGTAAAAGGTGGCTTAAAACTCAACATTTAAAAAAATGAAGATCATGGCATCCAGTCCCATTACATCATGGCAAATGGATGGGGAAACAGTGGAAACAGTGACAGACTTTATTTTCTTGGTCTCCAAAATCACTGCAAATGGTGACTGCAGCCATGAAATTAAAAGGCACTTGCTCCTTGGAAGAAAAGCTATGACCAACCTAGACAGCATATTAAAAAGCAGAAACATTACTTTGTCGACAAATGTCTGTTTAGTCAAAGCTATGGTTTTTCCAGTAGTCATATATTGACATGAAAGTCAGACCATAAAGAAGGCTAAACGCTGAAGAATTGATACTTTTGAACTGTGGTGCTGGAGAAGACTCTTGAAAGTCCCTTGGACAACAAGGAGATCAAACATGTCTATCCTAAAATATGTCAGTCTCAAATATTCATTGGAAGGACTGATGCTGAAGCTGAAACTCCAGTACTTTGGCCATCTGATGTGAAGAGCTGACTCATTAGAAAAGACCCTGATGCTGGGAAGGATTTGAAGGCAAGAGGAGAAGGGGACGTCAGAGAGCAAAATGGTTGGATGGCATCACCAACTCAGCGGACATCAGTTTGAGCAAGTTTCGGGAGAGGCAAAGGACAGGGAAGCCTGGCATGCTGCAGTCATGGGGTCACAAAGAGTCAGACAGAGCTGAGCGACTGAACAATAACAAAGTATAAAGAGTATTTACTGAAAATTTTCCAGGAAAATAAAAAAATAAATGTAACATATATGCAAACGGTATTCTCAGGTTCTTAACAACGACCCAGAGAGATGATATGGGGAGGGTGGTGGGAGGGGGGTTCAGGGTTGGGAACTCATGCACACCTGTGGTGGATTCGTGTCAATGTATGGCAAAATCAATACAGTATTGTAAAGTAAAAATAAATAAATACATACATAAAATTTAAAAAAAAAAACAATAATGCAACCCATGCCTTTAAAATTTGAGAGAGTGTAATTTCCAATCCATAATTGTAGTCCCAGGAACACTCTTAATCAACTTTAGAAAAGAACAGAAACAAATTGTCAGGTTTCAAAATTTTTATTTATCATACATCCTTTCTGAGGAAGCTTACTGGGAAAAATCTTCCTTTGAAATAGGGAAATAGAACAAGACATAGGATACTGTTAATATTTCAGAAAGAAGTAGGGAGTGTTGGAAAGACCCACAGCTGCCAGATAGGAGCCAGTGAGCTCAAGACTCCAAAGAGGATTTTCCTAAGAAAAAAACGGTGTTGAAAGGTTGACCAGAATGTCTACTGCACTGATTGAAGCCCTGCAGCTCTGATGGAGAATCTGGAGGGTGAATTAACAAAAGCACCCAGGGGAAAGAGCGAAAATATGATAACCATTAATTCTAAGAAAAACAAAACACTGTGTAAAACAGAAAATATCCTCAATACTCTATGTGACTCAATCATGAGTTATTTATATAAAACACATTCGAAATATTGATTTAACCAGAGACAGTTACTGGGAGAAAAGAAAAGGAGGGGAAATGATAGACACCCAAATTCCCATGTTCTAGAGTAAAAGTGGTTATATTTAATGTTTTTAGAGCAGAATATGCATAATATTTAGAAAATAGAGGGAAATATTAGAAGAATAAGTGAAAACAGTCTGTAAAGTTTGCTCTGGGAAACAAGGATTAGGATGAAGAGAAAGAAGATAGCTGTTGTTTTAAATTACGTGCTTTGCACTGTTATTTGTCTCTGTAAACTGTGTGCATAAATTATTTTAATAAACATTTTTTTAAAGCAATAAGCAGTTGAAAGAAAATTTCTTTTTTTATTCTTAACTATTATCTGCCTCTCTACCTTCTGGTCCTAATTATCCTCTTCATGACTCAACATATAAAAATATTGATAGTTTCTCATCATCATGACTATCTTTCAAGTACTTTAAACCAGAGATCTTGTTCTTCCTTCAGTTTGCATTTAAGGGCAAACTCCCTTTTCGTTCAACAGCACCTTATGTGAAACCATTCTCTCCTTGACCTGATTGCTTGTCTCTTTACTCAACAGTGTGGTATCCAGAGCTAAGGATACTCCAGAGATCGTCTGGCTAATTTACAGCAACATCATCACTTCTTTCATTCTGTACATTATAATCCATTAAAGACAACAAAGGTCACATTAACTGTCTTAGAATCTGAAACACACTAATGCTTCGTAGTGAAATTTTAAAGTCTCTTCCACCTAAAATATTCTTAAGTCACCTATCCATAGGATGGAATGTATTGTTTGAATTTCCTTTTTTGTATCTTCATGAAGATCCTTATATTTCCTCTATTAAAGTGCAACTGATTAAATTCACCTTATAGCCAAATTAAAAAGAAAATGTATTTGGCTCCTGATTAATTCATAGAAAATATTACCCATCTCTTCCAAATTTGTGTTACACATAAATGTGATCACTGTACTTTCAGGTCTTGAGTAAGGATGGGAAATACCCCCAGGTTAACAACCATCTGTTAGCCTGTTTTAAGTTTCAAGTTGTTCAACTGTTAATAGATCATCAAATCTAGCCAAGAACCAGATACACCAAGTAGATAACAGTTCTATAGTGTAGTTATTTGTTAATACAGTTATTAAAAAGACAAATTAATATAATCAAATGTACTGGTCTTTTTTTCTGATATGAATTATTATGAAACAAATACAGGCAGCTACTATCATTTCTACTTTATTAGATATTCAGACACAGAGCTATCATTTGACTTGTCTGTTATCCTATAGAGACAAACCTGGATGCAGATTTTGATTTTGGCTCCTGACTTATAGGCCTATTCTCTAGAAGTATCTTGGGGTAGGTTACTATTGTTGTTGCTGTTGTTAGCTTAATGTGAGTTTGTAAGCCAAAGACTTTTATCTTCATTCTCATACCCTGAAATCCCACGGGGAACAGCATACCTCAGTCCTGGAGGTCATGCCATATATATTTAAATTTTAATTGGCAAAGCCCAGCCTCACCAGGCCCAGCTATTCCCATTGCTTTCTGACAAGTGACTGAAGACACAGCTTTTAAGCCTTTGGAACTTCCTAGGCAAAGAATCTGTACTTTGACATTTGCATTTATCTCATTATGTTTGATTGGCATATTGAGATCCATAAGCTTGTGGTTAATATACTGCCAAGGATTCTTAATTAAGCTGGTTGTGCAAAAAATGCATCAGAGTCTCTTGAGAAATGTATAATCTTTGCCAGTCATTCACATTGAATTTTCTTTGCTGCTCTGGTGGCATAGCAATAGTGTTACAAGGAAGATTGGAGATTTGACATTACAAGCCTCCAGTAATCTGGTCCTGCCATTTGAGATGGGAAGCTAGAAAAACTGTCATGATAGAAGGGCGAGACAGCAGAATTTGTTGTTGTTCAGTAGCTAAGTCGTGTCCAATTCTTTGCTACCACATAGACTATAGCACACCATACTGCCCTGTCCTTCACTATTTCTCGAAGTGCGCTCAAATTCATGTCCACTGAGTCAGTGATGCTATCTAACCATCTCATCCTCTGCAGCCCCCTTTTTTTTGCCTTCAATCTTTCCCAGCATCATGGGCTATTCCAATGAATTAGTTGTTTGCATCAGTCGGCCAAAGCATTAGAGTTTCAGCTTCAGCATCAGTCTTTCCAATGAATATTCAGGCTTGATTTCTTTAGGATTGACTGAATTGGTCTCCTTGCTGTCCAAGGGAATCTCAAGAGTCTTCTCCAGCACCACAATTAGAAAGCATCAGTTCTTCAGACCTCAGCTGTCTTTATGATCCAACTCTCACATCCATAAATGAGTATTGGAAAAAACCATAGCTTGACTATACGGACCTTTGTTGGCAAAGTGATCTCTGTTTTTAATATGCTGTCTAGAGTTTCCCTAGACTCCGGTTCAGTCCCTGAATTGGGACAATTTCCTGGAAAAAGGAACAGCAACCCACAACAGTATTCTTGCCTTTAGAATTCCATGGACAGAGGAGCCGCAGACTACAGTCCATAGGGTAGCAAAGAGTCAGACACAACTGACTTTCGCTTTCACTAGGTTTGTCATAGCTTTTCTTCCAAGGAGCAAGTCTATTTTAATTTCATGGCTGCAGTTACCATCCACTGTGATACTGGAGCCCAAGAAAATAAAATCTGTCACTGCTTCCATTTCTTCCCCTTCTATTTACCATGACGTGATGGGACTGGATGCTGTGATCTTAGCTTTTTGAATGCTGAGTTTTAAGCCAGCTTTTTCACTCTCCTCTTTCACCCTCATCAGGAGGCTCTTCCTCTTCACTTTCTACCATTCGAGTGGTATCATCTGCATATTCCTAATGGACAAATGAAACAGAACAAAACATATCACAGGCAAAGCTGCCAGTTGTCATACTCCAGGGAATTACTGAACATTTACATGTTTACTTTTTACTTACTTTTTCTTCCTTGCCTTTTCATAGTATCAGGGAAGCTGAGGCAAAAATAAATCTCCACCAAATCAAAGCCACCTGCAAATACCTCCTAGCATCCTATAAGGCAGTGGGTCTCAAAGTTTGCTGCCAGAACCAAGGCCATTATCAACTGGCAACTTAAAAATGCCAATTTTCAAGTCCCACTGCAGAGCTTTTTAATCAAATCTTCAGGGAAGGGCCCAGAAATGGATGCTTTAACAAGTCACCCAGAAGCAGTCCAGTTTTCGAACCACTGCTGTTAGGGAACCGCTGAGATTTTCCAAGATGGGAACCTCTCAAAGGAGATGATAGAGTGATTCTGAGCAAAGCAAGGACAGCTTGCGGAGGACTCGAGGCTGAGTGTACTCTTTTCTCACTTTTCCCCCGTCTGCTTGGCTGCCATTGCATTAGCATCCTCTGTATGGCCAAAGCCACAGGGACCCCAGTGTCCAACAGAGGTCCTTAGGAGTTCCTTCAGGAAGCAGCATTCCTACAGAAGAGGCGTGATGGCTCTTCTCCCCATGATCCATTACCTGCCAAAGTAACTTCCACTTTTATTTTCTGTTTCCTTCACTCTACCTCATGACCATAAGCCTTGGGGGGAAATTAACTTTGTAGACTTCAGACATTATGCATTAATATTGTTCACATATTCCCTCCTTGTCCTGTTCAGGGTAACTCCAGGCATTCCCACTGTAGCTTGACCAGCAGGATGTTGTGGTTTAAATATAGGTCAAGAGATGAGTGGTAAACCACTGAAACCTGGGCAGCTCTGTTTTCCTTACATCCTGTTGATATCTAATGATCCCACGCTCAATTTTGTTCCAAACCCGTAAGTGAAGGTTGAGACATCTCGACTCTGCTATGCGCACTGAGAATCTGTTAAATAAAGAGAACGAGTATTGGGCTTTACTCCAAGTAGGATTTGGTGACGTTTCTCTTAATTGTCGTCTATACCAAATATTCCTATAACATGCAACCCAGCTCACAAGCTATCCTACTATTAAAAGAAGCTATATAAGGGTACATGCTAGAAAAAGTGCATTTAAACCTTTTCAATCTATAGATTCCTAGGTTGTTTTCCTTTTGCTATTCACTCAGTGGGCCTCAGTTCAGTTCAGTCACTCATTCGTGTCCGATTCTTTGCAACCCCACGGACTGCAAAACACCAGGCCTCCCTGTCCATCACCACCTCCCAGAGCTTGCTCTAATTCATGTCTGCTGAGTCAGTGATGCCATCCAACAATCTCATCCTCTGTCTTCCCCTTCTCCTCCCACCTTCAATCTTTCCCAGCATCAGGGTCTTTTCCAGTGAGTCAGTTCTTCGCATCAGGCGGCCAAAGTATTGGAATTTCAGCTTCAGCATGAGTCCTTCCAATGAATATTCAAGACTGATTTCCTTTAGGATGGACTGGTTGGATCTCCTTGCAGTTCAAGGGACTCTCAAGAGTCTTCTCCAACACAGTTCAAAAGCATCAATTCTTCAGCACTCAGCTTTCTTTATCATCTAACTCTCACATCCATACATGACTACTGGAAAAACCATAGCCTTGACTAGATGGACCTTTATTGGCAAAGTAATGTCTCAGCTTTTTAATATGCTGTATAGGTTGGTTCCAACCAGTCTACTCAAAGGAGATCAGTCCTGGGTGTTCTTTAGAAGGAATGATGCTAAAGCTGAAACTCCAGTACTTTGGCCACTTCATGAGAAGAGTTGACTCACTGGAAAAGACTCTGATGCTGGGAGGGATTGGGGGCAGGAGGAAAAGGGGATGACAGAGGATGAGATGGCTGGATGGCATCACCAACTCAATGGACATGATATTAAGTGAACTCCGGGAGTTGGTGATGGACAGGGAGGCCTGGCTTGCTGTGATTCATGGGGTCGCAGTCGGACGCGACTGAACTAAACTGAACTTACTAGTGTGTGAGATGAGTGCAATTGTATGGTAGTTTGCACATTCTTGGGGCTTCCCTGGTGGCTCAGAGGTTAAAGCGTCTGCCTCCAATGCGGGAGACCTGGGTTCAATCCCTGGGTCGGGAAGATCCCCCCCTGGAGAAGGAAATGGCAACCCACTCCAGTATTCTTGCCTGGAGATCCCATGGACAGAGAAGCCTAGTAGGTTTCAGTCCATGGGGTTACAAAGAGTCAGACATGACTGAGCGACTTCACCTCACCTCACTTTGCACAGTCTTTAGTATTGCCTTTCTTTGGGATTGGAGTGAAAAGTGACCTAGTTTTCAGTGTGCCTAACCTTTGCCAAACAACTGCATAGCTGTGACCTAGCCACAAGTTTTATTTACTGCTTTTAGTCATTTTCAGTTTCTTTGCAGAACCAAAGCAAGAGTAAAAGTCCATGGAAAGCAGGTTTATATAAGCTCCATTCTGACCCTACATATTACCAAGAATCCCTGTATGTACTTAAGGCAAGGAGGTAGTTTGTGCTTGGACCTGGAACATCATAAATCCAATAATTATGGTTCCACCATCCCCAAGACAACGGGCATGGCTGCCTCCCAATATTTATTACCATATTTAAGAACTTACAAATGCCAATATGAGTGTATTGCCTACACCTGCTGAATTATTTCTGGTCTATCAGAAAATCCAGGGACTGCTTTTGTTTGATGTTAGTGAGATGCAGTTATCGTTTCAGTGCCATTTGCACAACAATCACTTCACAGCATCAGAAAGAGGTAGTCTCCAGGAGAACCTCCAGGTCTCATATTGCATCATCCCTTTCTCCATAAAAGCCAACTAACACGCCTCTCTTCATATGTGCCAGAATTTAAAGATTTCAAAGACACAAGGTAGCCAGTGAGTTGTATTCATAGTTATCTGCTATAGTTAGCTGAGTTGTTATTTTGCATGGGTGAGAAAATGTATATGAGGAGCAATTTCATGAGTATAGAGTATGTGTTAGCCACTGTGCTGGATACAGTGGACCCTGTCCCTGCCCTCAGGAAGGTGACATCTTTTGGCACCATTTAGGAGTTCAAGTGGCTTTCTCCTTGATGGTTTACCAATACGCTTAAGTATGTCATGTTATCTGAGCAGTTCTCAGATATTCTCTGTTGCACTGAGCTCTGTGGGAAAGAGTTAGTTATATTGTCATTGTAACATAGCTGCTAACAAGGCACCTATAATTATTAATTCATAGTGTCTAATAGTCAATTCAGTTCAGTTCAGTTGCTCAGTCTTGTCCAACTCTTTGCAACCCCATGGACTGCAGTACGTCAGGCTTCCCTGTCCACCACCAACTCCCAGAGCTTGCTCAAATTCATGTCCATTGAGCCGGTGATGCCATCCAACCATCTCATGCTGTCATCCCCTTCTCCTCTTGCCTTCAATTTTTCCCAGCATCAGGGTCATTCCCAATGAGTCAATTCTTTGCATCAGGTGGCCAAAGTATTGGAGCTTTAGCTTCAACATCAGTCTTTCCAATGAATATTCAGGACTGATTTCCTTTAGGATGGACTGGTTTGATCTTCTTGCAGTCCAAGGGACTCTCAAGAGTCTTCTCCGATGCCACAGTTCAAAAGCATCAATTCTTCAGTGCTCAGCTTTCTTTATCGTCCAACTCTTACATCCATACGTGACGACTAGAAAAAACCATAGCTTTGACTAGACGACCTTTGTTGTCAAAGTAATGTCTCTGCTTTTTAATATGCTGTCTAGGTTGGTCATAGCTTTTCCTCCAAGGAGGAAGTGTCTTTTAATTTCATGGCTGCAGCCATGAAAATAAAGTCTATCACTGTTTCCATTGTTTCCCCATATATTTGCCATATTTGAAGTGATGGGACGAGACGCCATGATCTTTGTTTCTTGAATACTGAGTTTTAAATAAGATACAATTTTCAGGAACACAGATTTTCTTTAAAAAAAAAAAAACACACACAATGGTAACAATAGATTATGTACTTAGAAAAAGAATATAAATGTGAAACCACATGTAATCTTGATCACCAGGAAAAAAAAGTTGAAGTTTTTGTGTAACTCTATAAATACAACTATTTATAAACACCAAATAAAGATTAAATTTGTATTAAATAGTTTCAGATCTGGTTTTTATATGAGCATTTTCCATTTCATTTAAGTTATAATGGTTGCATGACATTCCACTATTTGGAATATGCTATGAATTTTTTTAGCCATCTTCTACTGTAGTACATTTAATCTTCCTAAGATGAAAGAGGACAGTGAAAAAGTAGGCTTAAAACTCAACATTCAGAAAACTAAGATCATAGCATCTGTTCCTATCACTTTATGGCAAATAGATGGAGAAACAATTGAAACATTCACAGACTATTTTCTTGGGCTCCAAATTGCTGCAGATAGTGCTATAGCCATGGAATTAAAAGACGCTTGTTCTTTGGAAGAAAAGCTATGACCAACCTAGACAGCATGTTAAAAAGCAGAGACATTACTTTACCAACAAAGGTCCGTCTAGTCAAAGCTATGGTTTTTCCAGTAGTCATGTATGGATGTGAGAGGTGGACCATAAAGAAAGCTGAGCACTGAATAACTGATGCTTTTGAACTGTGGTGTTGGAGAAGACTCTTGAGAGTGCCTTGGACTGCAAGGAGATCAAACCAGTCAATCCTAAAGGAAATCAGTCTTGAATATTCATTGGAAGGACTCCTGCTGAAGATGAAACTCCAATGCTTTGGCCACCTAATGCAAAGAACTAACTCACTGGAAAAGATCCTGATGCTGGGAAAGATTGAAGGCAGGAGGAGAAGGGGACCACAGAGGATGAGATGGTTAGATGGCATTACCGACTTGATACACATGAGTTTGCACAGGCTCTGCGAGCTGGCGATGGAGAGGGAGGCCTGGTGAGCTGCAGTCCATGGGGTTGCAAAGAGTTGGACACAATTGAACGACTGAACTGAACTTAACAATATTTCACCGATTCTAATGACTGATGCTCTATGACTAACATCTGATACATATTTGTCTTATTTCCAATTTATCCTTAGGGTGTATACCTAGAAGCAGATAAATACCTAGGTTAAGTATTATTAGGTCTTTAAATATCTTCATTACAAATTGGCAAAAATGTTTTCCAGAAATGTTATACTGATATAAATTTTCATCAGGTATATTTTAAGAGCACCTCTGAGACCATGAGTTTTGTTTTGTTTTGTTTTGTTTTTCCAAAATCTTGTATAAGACATTAAAACATCTTATAAGTAAAAAAGTGTATAGATTTCCTAAACAATCTTTCCTCCAACTGACTGTTTTTAACATTAATCTTTGTACCATTTTGTTCATGATATATGGGCTGCACGGATAAGACAAATGTTTTCTAGTATGGTAATCTTATAAAAGCTATGATTTTGTCATCGCAGGGGGTATACTATGCCCTTTGTTTGCTTATGCATGAGCACACAGCCATGTCTGATTCTTTGCGACCCCATGACTGCAGTCTACCAGGATCCTCTCTCAGTGACAAGAATACTGGAATGGGCTTCCATTTCCTCCTCTTTGTTTATATCATCCTGTTTTTTCTTTTCTTTTGGAAAAGCATATCATGGCTTCCCTTAGGCACAGGATATACAGGGTATGACCAAGGCTGCTTATTCCAATATGGTCATATGATTTTACTGGAGCCAGTCATAGTGCTTCCTAATGCTTTACACTTGAGCTAAGAGGGAGTCCAGAAAGTCATTCTGACTATCACAAGAAGAGCCCCTGCCTCCAGATTGAAATTAAGTAGAGACAAGCAAAATAGTACAGGAGAACCCTAATGACAATTTCTGATTTCCAGGATGCAGCTGTATCCGAAGTTAGCTTTGTTCCCAGAATTCTAAGTCCCATGAGATAGTAATTATTATTTAGTTCAAATAGGTTATAGACTTTTTTGATACCTTCAACCCAAAAAAAAAAAAAAAACCTTATTTGAATATACAACTCCAAACTATTCCACAGAGCTATAGGAGATATAAAATCTTAGGCCAAGTCAGAACCACATTGAGTAGAATGAAGGTTATGGGGTTGGTGGAAGAATTTATCAGTTTGATCAGAACTACATATCTAAGGAATGGAACAAATTATCAGGTTAAATAAAATGAAATGTTATGTTTTATAAATGGCTTTCCTAGGGATTTTCAGCTTTCCTATAGGAAAAGGAAAAGTGACGGCAGAGGATGAGATGGTTAAATAGCCTCACCCACTCAGTAGACGTGATTCTGAGCAAACTCCAGGAGATAGTGAAGGACAGGGGAGCCTGGAGTGCTACAGTCCAAAAGGTCACAAAGAGCTGGGCATGACTGAGTGACTGAAGAACAGCACAATAGCAAAGAATCAGAGTTCCCTGATGTGCATGGTCATCTCTGTCCACAGGATTAAAATCAGGTGGTCCTAGATATTTTTTCTTTTTTTTTTTTGGCTAAAAACCTCACACGAAAGGAAAATGGATACAATGATGTTGAGTACAGATGAGTGAAAGAACTGATTTGATTCACAGCTTTTTTTGAAAATCAATGTAGAAAACTTTATGTTGTGATTGCATCAAACTCAGCACTGCCTTGTATTACTGGACTAAAAATATCTATAAACCTGCATATGTGTATGGTGGTTGATTTAGTCGCTGAGTCGTGGCAGACTCTGTGACAGTATGGACTGCAGCCCACCAGGCTCCTCTGTCAGTGGGATTTCCTAGGCAAGAAGAGTGGAGTGGGTTGCCATTTTCTTCTCCAGGGAATCTTCCCAACTGAGGGGTCAAGCCCATATCTTCTTCACTGCAGGTGGATTATCCACCACTGAGCCACCAGGGAAGCCCATCTGGTAATTGAAGCACTGAATAATCATTTGCTATTATGATGATGTCTGGTTGAATATTTGCTGCTAGGGAGAAAGATGGTCACTATAGGAATAAAAGGAACAATTATCTGGAAACATAAAATGTCAAAAACCTTTTCATTCAATTTCATTGCTTCAAACTGTATGAAATTTAAAATTGACAGAATGATAATACCCATTCAGCAACCCATATATATGGGAGGGGAGAGTTTAATGCAGGTTTCTCAGTAAATGATAGATCAGAAACTGCTAAGGACTGAATGTTTATGCTCCCCAAAATTCATATATGAAGCCTAACTCTCAAGGGGATGGTTTTTGGAGGTGGGGCCCATGGCAGGTAATTAGGTCATGGGGATGGAGCCTTGATGAATGGGATCAGTGCCCTTACAAAAGAGACCTCAGAGAGCTCTCTAGCTCCCCTTCTGCTGCAGTGAGAATATAGTCATCTATGAACCAGAAGCAGGTCCTCACCAAACTTAAAACCTATCAGCCTGGATCATAGGATTCCCGCCTCTGCAACTGTGAGAAATGAATTGCTGTTGTTTATAAGCCACCTAGTATTTTTGTTAAAGTAACCTGGCTTTAACACCCGTAGTGGATTCATGTCAACGTATGGCAAAACCAGTACAATATTGTAAAGTAATTAGCCTCCAATTAAAATGAATAAATTAAAATAAATTTTAAAAAGACAGAGGACAATATTTAAAAATTATTAAAAAAAAACGTTTGAATATATACATACATATTCATATATGTGTGAGCTTCCGTGGTAGCTCAGCTGATAAAGAATCTGCCTGCAATGAAGGAGAACCCAGTTCGATTCCTGGGTTGGGAAGATTCCCTGGAGAAGGGATAAGCTACCCAATCCAGTATTCCTGGGTTTTCCTGGTGGCTCAGTTAGTAAAGAATATCCCTGCAATGCGGGAAGCTGGAGTTTGATCCCTGGATTGGGAAGATCCTCTGGGAGAGGGCATGGGAATCCACTCCAGTATTCTTGCCTGGAGAATTCCCACAGACAGAGGAGCTTGGCTGGCTACAGTCTGTGGAGTCACAAAGAGTTGGATATGACTGATCAACTAAGCATATATATATATATTTCTATTAGAATTACAAATACTGTTTACAATTACTTGCTATCAATCTAGTTGACTAGAACTGTGTACATCTATTTGTCAATTTAGAAACTGTTTTATCTCAAAAGAAAGTGAAAGTGAAGTCGCTCAGTCGTGCCCAACTCTTTGCGACCCCATGGACAGTAGCCTGCACCAAGCTCCTCCGTCCATGGGATTTTCCAGGCAAGAGTACTGGTGTGGGTTGTCATTTCCTTCTCCAGGGAATATTCCCGACCCAGGAATCGACCCAGGTCTCTGACATTGTAGATAGACGCTTTACCGTCTGATCCTCCAGGGAAGTCCTATTTTATCTCAAGTAAAATAAAAAAATATTCAGTTCAGTTCAGTCACTCAGTCATGTCTGACTCTTTGCGACCCCATGAATTGCAGCACGCCAGGCCTCCCTGTCCATCACCAACTCCCGGAGTTCACTCATATTCATGTCCGAGTCAAAGATGCCATCCAGTCATCTGATCCTCTGTTGCCCCCTTCTCCGCCTGCCCCCAATCCCTCCCAGCATGAGTCTTTTCCAATGAGTCAACTCTTCGCATAAGGTGGCCAAAGTACTGGAGTTTCAGCTTTAGTATCATTCCTTCCAAAGAACACCCAGAACTGATCTCTGTTAGAATGGACTGCTTGGATCTCTTTGCAGTCCAAGGGACTCTCAAGAGTCTTCTCCAACACCACAGTTCAAAAGCATCAATTCTTCAGCGCTCAGCTTTCTTCACAGTCCAACTCTCACATCCATACATGACCACTGGAAAAACCATAGCCTTGACTAGACGGACCTTTGTTGGCAAAGCAATGCCTCTACTTTTGAATATGCTATCTAGGTTGGTCATAACTTTTCTTCCAAGGAGTAAGCATCTTTTAATTTCATGGCTGCAGTCACCATCTGCAGTGATTTTGGAGACAAAAAAACTAAAGTCTGACACTGTTTTCACTGTCTCCCCACCTATCTGCCATGAAGTGATGGGACCAGATGCCATGATTTTCATTTTCTGAATATTGAGTTTTAAGCCAACTTTTTCACCCTCCTCTTTCACTTTCATCAACAGGCTTTTTAGTTTCTCTTCACTTTCTGCCATAAGAAGTGTCATCTGCATATCTGAGGTTACTGATATTTCTCCCAGCAATCTTGATTCCAGCTTGTGCTTCTTCCAGCTCAGTGTTTCTCATAATGTACTCTGCATAGAAGTTAAATAAACAGGGTGACAATATACAGCTTCGATGTATTCCTTTTCCTATTTGGAACCAGTCTGTTGTTCCATGTCTAGTTCTAACTGTTGCTTCCTGACCTGCATACAGGTTTCTCAAGAGATAGGTCAGGTGATCTGGTATTCCCATCTCTTTCAGAATTTTCCACAGTTTCTTGTGATCCACACAGTCAAAGGCTTTGGTATAGTCAATAAAGCAGAAATAGATGTTTTTCTGGAACTCTCTTGCATTTTCAATGATCCAGCAGATGTTGGCAATTTGATCTCTGGTTCCTCTGCCTTTCCTAAAACCAGCTTGAACATCTGGAAATTCACAGTTCACGTATTGCTGAAGTCTGGCTTGGAGAATTTTGAGCATTACTTTACTCGCATGTGAGATGAGTTCAATTGTGCGGTAATTTGAGCATTCTTTGTCATTGCCTTTCTTTGGAATTGGAATGAAAACTGACCGTTTCCAGTCCTGTGGCCACTGCTGAGTTTTCCAAATTTGCTGGCATATTGAGTGCAGCACTTTCACAGCATCATCTTTCAGGATTTGAAATAGCTCAACTGGAATTCCAGTACCTCTACTAGCTTTGTTCATAGTGATGCTTTCTAAGGCCCACTTGACTTCACATTCCAGGATGTCTGGCTCTAGGTGAGTGATCACACCATCGTGATTATCTTGGTCATGAAGAGCTTTTTTGTACAGTTCTTTTGTGTATTCTTGCCACCTCTCCTTAACATCTTCTGCTTCTGTTAGGTCCATACCTTTTCTGTCCTTTATCGAGCCCATATTTGCATGAAATGTTCCCTTGGTATCTCTAATTTTCTTGAAGAGATCTCTAGTCTTTCCCATTCTGTTGTTTTCCTCTATCTCTTTGCACTGATCTCTGAGGAAGGCTTTCTTATCTCTTCTTGCTATTCTTTGGATCTCTGCATTCAGATGCTTATATCTTTCCTTTTCTCCTTTGTTTTTCACCTCTCTTCTTTTCACAGCTATTTGTAAGGCCTCCTCAGAAAGCCATTTTGCTTTTTTGCATTTCTTTTCCACAGAGATGGTCTTGATCCCTGTCTCCTGTACAATGTCAGAAACTTCCATCCATAGTTCATCAGGCACTCTATATATCAGATCTAGTCCCTTAAATCTATTTCTCACTTCCACTGTTTAATCATAAGGGATTTGATTTAGGTCATACCTGAATGGTCTAGTGGTTTTCCCTACTTTCTTCAACTCAAGTCTGAATTTAGCAATAAGGAGTTCATGATCTGAGCCACAGTCAGCTCCTGGTCTTGTTTTTGTTGACTGTATAGAGCTTCTCCATCTTTGGCTGCAAAGAATATAATTAATCTGATTTCAGTGTTGACCATCTGGTGATGTCCATGTGTAGAATCTTCCCTTGTGTTGTTGGAAGAGGGTGTTTGCTATGATCAGTGCGTCCTCTTGGGAAAACTATTAGCTACTAAAATTGCTTTTGGAGGTTGGTTGAAGTGAACAATACAACATAATTTGAAAATGAAATAGAGAGGCTGTCTGATGCAAGTTCATGCAAACTGATTTGGAGTTTTATTTTGACTGTTAGAAGTTCACTATCAGTTCAGTTGCTCAGTCGTGTCCGACTCTTTGTGACCCCATGAATCGCAGCATGCCAGGCCTCCCTGTCCATCACCATCTCCCGGAGTTCACTCAGACTCACATCCATCGAGTCGTGATGCCATCCAGCCATCTCATACTCAGTCGTCCCCTTCTCCTCCTGCCCCCAATCCTTCCCAGCATCAGAGTCTTTTCCGATGAGTCAACTCTTCGCATGAGGTGGCCAAAGTACTGGAGCTTCAGCTTTAGCATCGTTCCTTCCAAAGAAATCCCAGGGCTGATCTCCTTCAGAAAACTGACTTAAATTGGGAAGTTACAGAGTTTCTATGAACAATTGTGTATAAAAGTGAAAGTGAAAGTCGCTCAGTCATGTCCAACTCTTTGCGACACCATGGACTGAATTCTCTAGGCCAAAATACTGGAGTGAGTAGCCTTTCCCTTCTCCAGGGGATCTTCCCAACTCAGGAATTGAACCCAGGTCTCCCACATTGCAGGGAGATTGTTTACCAGCTGAGCTATAAGGGAAGCCCAAGAATATTGGAATGGGTAGTCTATCCCTTCTCTAGAGGGTCTTCCCGACCCAGGAACTGAACCAGGGTCTCCTGCATTGCAGGCAGATTCTTTACCAACTGAGCTATGAGAGAAGCCCCAGTTGTGTATGGGTACATCGATTTATTATTGCTAATCTTTGAAAAATGAATATGAGGCTTAAGTCCAGTGATTATACATACCAGATTTGAAATGGATAATTATAAGAGTATCTACTCTAAAAGCTTTACCTCAACACTTGGCTTAGTCGCCACTGGATTGCTTCTTGTTAATATCAGTCTCACTTCACAATGCTTAGGAACCTATGTCCTGAGGGCGATTTCCTTTTGGTTTAATCTCATTTATTTTTTTAATTTCCATGTTGACAAAATACTATAAATTGACTTATTTATACTTTGTATAAAATGGAAGCAATAGCATTTGTCCCTTTCTTTGTTTCCATAGTGTATAAATAAAGTGATAATATGAGGGCTCCTACAAGTATGTCCAAAAGCAAATTGATAAAACTTTCCCAAGTACGAAAATAATCCCCATTTAAAATAGTAAACGTAAATTGCAAAATCATCCATCATTTAACAAATATTAATTTGTCACTTTCTCTATCTCAGACACTATGATCAATGACAAAAATGAAGAAGGAAGGGTCCCTCTTCTCAAAAATTTTACCACCTAATAAGGGATATGAATAAATATAAAAGGGTAAATTCTGTATCTATGAAGAGGCTCTCAAAATATAATCTCAAATATAATATAAACCTCTCAAAATATAAGCCAGCTTAATCTGAAGTTATCAAGAAATAACTTGGTAAGTTTGAATGTCTACAAAGAACCTTGAAGGATTATTCTTCAAGCTCATTCACTTAAAAAATGAAGGGAAATACTGTATCAGACACAGTGGCATATAATGGAAGTATGTTAATGTGATACTTTATGGCTACACATTGAATGTATGAGTTTCAATTATATATATAAGTCAGTACTCCTTTGATGCAAGAGAAATACAGCTCAAGTGAACTTAAATGTATAAGAAAAATCTGAACTACAAAAAGTCAACAGTAATGTTTAGGGCAATGGGCTCCAGAGACACAACTTCCGTTAGTACTGTTTCCCCACCTTTGTCTCTAATCTCTTCTCTGTTTTGCATCTTATCGATTGTTCCTTTTCACTGTGCAGGGATCTCTCTACAGGGTAAAGAACACAAGCACAGGGAGTTAGTCTCACATGCTAATGATTCCATCAAGAGAGAAGAAAGATTTTCTTCTTCCAGCTGCAGAATGAGAACCTCCAGGGAAGGAGCAATAATAAAATAGGTCCAGCCTGAGTCTTAAAAAAGGAAGCAAATATAATGGCTACAAACATGATTACAGATAAGGTAGGTCATAGTCAGATTACTGAGAATTCTTTATGCTGTGCAACATTTGGATTTCACCCATTATCTTAAAGGGGATCAGTGAAGGGCTTTCAATAGAAGAGTAATAGATCAGGTTTCTATTCTTAAAGGACAAATAATGACAGGGTGAATGGAGAGGGTAGGGTGGCCGGAGGTGGTTGCCTTGATCTATATGTGAGATGATAATGGTTTGAATCAGAATAATAGGAACTAGTATTCACTAGTCATACATATGTGAGAAGGAAAACTATATGGAGTGACTAGAAGATTTCTGGTTTGAGTGCTAGGTACATAGCGGTACTGTTAACCAAAATGAGATAAAGATGAAAGAGACATATCCAGCCTGAACAAGTTGAAGATTATGTGAGATATACAGGTGATGTCTATCAGCATCTTGGTTATCTAAGACTATAGGTGAAGACTATAGTCATCTAAACTGGGAATATAAAGTTGGGGAATATTCATATAGAAATGGTAGTCAAAGTCATAGAGAAGACTGAGGTGGCCAGGAGAATATGTAAGGTGAGAAAAGAAGAGAACAAAATGCAATTGTCCTTTGAAATTCCCAGGGACTCTTTCCAGGACCCCGTACAGGTGCTCAAACTCCTTATACAGAATCATGTGGTATTTGCATATAACCTACACATATCCTCCCATACACTTTAACTTATCTCTAGATTACTTATTAATATAATGCCTAATACACTGCAGATGCTATGTAAATAGTTGTAAACACAAGGTAAATTCTGAAATAAATAGTAAATAGTAAATTCTGAAATAAGAATAATAATTCCTGGTGCAGGGCAAATTCAAGTTTTGCTTTCAGAAACTTTCTTGGTTTTTTAAAATATATTTTTGTTCTGTGGTTGAATATGCAGTTGTGAAAATGAGAATATGAAAAGCATATTGCACAGAACTCTACACTTAATGGATGACTGGTGACTTTGTAAACTGCCTACTTGACTAAATTATATTTCCCCCCCTCCTTTTTTTTTTTTTTTTTTTTNTTTTGTTTTTTTTTTTTTGGTACATTTCCAGTTGAAGTTGGCTAGTGATTCTCTTACTAGATATAAGGAGACAGAAAGGAGCTGCTTTTTTAGATATAAGGCATATATCTAGGTGCCTTATATGCCTAGATATAAGGAGGCTGTTGTTTTTCCAGTGGTCATGTATGGATGTGAGAGTTGGACTGTGAAGAAAGCTGAGCACCAAAGAATTGATGCTTTTGAACTGTGGTGTTGGAGAAGACTCTTGAGAGTCCCTTGGACTGCAAGGAGATCCAACCAGTCCATTCTGAAAGAGATCAGCCCTGGGATTTCTTTGGAAGGAATAATGCTAAAGCTGAAACTCCAGTACTTTGGCCACCTCATGTGAAGAGTTGACTCATTGGAAAAGACTCTGATGCTGGGAGGGATTGGGGGCAGGAGAAGAAGGGGATGACGGAGGATGAGATGGCTGGATGGCATCACCGACCTGATGGATGTGAATCTGAGTAAACTCCAGGAGTTGGTGATGGACAGGGAGGCCTGGCGTGCTGCAATTCATGGGGTCTCAAAGAGTTTGACACGACTGAGCGACTGAACTGAACTGAAGGAGGCAGAAAGGACAGCTGTTTTGTTTTGTTGTCTAATATGTGGAGAATGTTCAATGTGTCCGTGAGAATATCTATTCTGCTCTTGTTGGTTGAAATATTCTCTATATGTCTATTAGGTTCAACAGTCTATAGCATTGTTAAAGTCTTCCGTTCACTTACTGATTGGATTAATCTATTCATTATTAAAAATAGAGTGTTGAAATCTACTATTACTTTTCACTATTTTCCCCTTGAGTTGTGTCAGTGTTTATTTCATGTATTTGGATCCTCTGCTACTATGAACATAAGTATTTATAAGCATTATGTCTTCCTGGTGAATTGATTATATATGATTACATAATATCTTTTTTTATCTTATAACAGTTTTTACTTAAATTTTATTTTGTCTGATATAAGTATATCCATCCCTATTCTCATTTGGTTACCATTTGCTTCATGTATATTTCTCCGTTCTTTTACTTTCAGCCTAGTCATATCCTTCTATCTAAAGAATATATATGCTGTCTTTTTAAATAGCATATAATTTGACCTTGTTTTTCATACAGTCATACATTCTATGTCCTTTGACTGGAGAGTTTAAATCATCTACATTTGAAGTAATTGGTGATAGAAAAGGACCTTATATTGTCATTTTGTTTATTGTTTTCTGTATGTCGTATAATTACATCGCCTCTCTCTTCCTCTCACTGCCTTTCTCTGTGTTTTATTTTTATGCAGTGACGGACTTTGATTCCTTTCTCATTTTCTTTTGTGCATTTTCTACAGGTATTTTCTTTACAGTTATCGGATTATATAAATGTATAATAACTAAAGTAATCAATTTTAAACTGATAACAAATTAACTATAGTGACATAAAAACTCTACCTCTTTAAATCTTCACCACTCCTTTATGTTATCAATGTCAAAATTTCATCTTTTTTTAACATTTTTAATCCATTAACATATTTTATAAGTATATTTTTATAATTTATTCTTTACATCTGAACTGAAAATGATTTATGTACAACCATTAAAGGATTCTGTATTTATCTATATATTTCCCTTACCAGGGAGATTTTCATATCCTTTTATGTTCCTGCCTAGGGTCTTTTATTTTAACTTGAAAGACTTCCTTTAGCAACTCTTGTTAAGGCAAGCCTAGCAGCAATGAGTTCCCTCAGGTTTTAACTGGGAAGTTCCTTATTTTTCCTTCATTTTTGAAAGACAGTTTTGCTCCATTTAGTATTCTTGGTTGGCAAACATTGTTGTTTTTTTTTTCTCTCTCTTTCAGCTCTTTGACTGTATCATCCTACTCTCTTCTGGCTTGTAATGTTTCCTGCTGCAAAACCCTCTAATAATTTTATGAAAGAACCCCTGTGTATACCAAGACTTTTTTTTATTGTGATGCTTCCAAGATTCTTTATCTTTGTGAATCTCATGCATTTATCCTCCTGAGTCAGCTTACCTGTGCTACATCATGCCTGCTGCTCAGTTGTGTCCAAGTCTTTGCAACCCTGTGGATGATGGCTCACCAGGCCCCTCTCTCCGTGACATTTCCCAGGCAAAAATAGTGGAGTGCATGGCCATTTCCTCCTCCAGGGGGCCTTCCAGAGCCAGAGATCGAACCCCTGTGTTCTGTATCCCTTGCATTGACAGATGGATTCTTTACCACTGGGCCACCTAGGAAGCCCCATGAGTAAACTGAAAACAGAAATTCCTGGACTTACAAACCCAAGAGCAAAACCATAGCTTCCTAATCAGTTTAGTTCCCAGGAAGCCCTTTCTTAACTGCAAACTGTGAGCTCCTTGGGAGTGTCTTTCTTCCTTTTTAGCTGACCTAGTTACTTACTGCTCAGTCATAATTTGTTAAATAGTTGAAAGAGTAAATGGCAAGCCAGCATGTTTAAATGATTGTTCTATAGACCAACTCAGCAATATGGATCATATTTAGAGGATTTTGAGTTTTTCTTTTTCTGTAAGATGAATCATTTGAAACAAAAAGAATGTAATAAAACAGCATAAATATTAATCTCTAGTGTCTTAGAAACATTTTTATAACTTTTTGTTTTCTTTATGAATACAATTCTCAGAAAAATTATTCAGAATTTTATAATACTCTTGCCCTGTTATATTACTCTCTAAAGGAGACTCTGACTCAGAATATGGCTTTAGCTATTCTAGGGTATGATGGCACTGTCTCAGAGTTCTGTGAACTCTGACCTCTCCTGGGTTGTTTGAAGTCATGGACTTAGAAGTTAGGTCCACTAGAGGTAGATGCTCCCCTAAATTTTCATGTGGGTGTTGAATGGGTTTCTACTTTTTTAATCCATTTTTTCCCATTTTTATCCTACACAAATAATATTGGTTGCCAACTATTTGTCCAATATATGTCCTCCAAGGTGCTTATATTGTTTCTTTAATATATTTCAAAGTAATATCAGTAATGTCTGTCTTTAAGTAGATAAAATTACCCACTTAATAAGTACATTTCTTTAGGCATCATGACCAAAGACAAGAGTTTATTATTTAGCTTTTAAAACTAATAATAGAAACAGTGGTTTATTGATGACTTAATCTACTTAATATTAATAATCTTCAATACAAAACCATTATTAGCTAGAATTATGAATGGATTTCCCAACTCTAGGGAAAAAAAAAATAGTGTACATTTAGAAATCTTGGTCAGTTTGGATTAAATGAAATTTGTAGGTCAGTCTATCTAAATTTCTATGGTTTAATTTGTTTCTGCAAAGAAAGTTTCTGAATTAATCACAAGTGCAAAATTCATGATTTTTGCACTCTTACTAATTGGATTAGGATTTCTCTTCTATGAATGTAAACACAGAAAGTTCAACAGTTTTGCTAGAGGCATGTTCCAAGGCATGGAAATGTAAAAAGTCATCCTTCATTCTCTTGCTGGACTAAAAAGAGCCTCGTCCCTCAATACTGAGTTTCAGATAATGTGAAATATACTGTATTTACAAAGCATATACTTTCTGAGCAACAATGAAGGTCATTTATCATAGGATCCTCAGCCAAGTCCACAATGATTCTTTGATTAGTGAAAAGTGGTTTTTGCATGTTATGCTCCAGAGGCTTTTATAAATTGTGATAATGCTCCACATGCTGATTTTTAGTATGAGGTTTACTACATGATGTGCCAAAGGTGATGGACAATAAAGCAGAGAGCTTAAATTAATTTAGAGAGTTTGTGTTTTTCTCTAATGGAGAAAGTCATATTACTTTATAAGCCCTTATAAAAGACAGCAGTGGGAAAATTACATAAAGCAAAGTTCTTCACTCTTGAAGTTTTTAGAATGCAATCATTTTTTTAACTGTAAAATAATGGGTGAAGTTTTGCACTTTTATTCTCTGCTAACACCAACCCCTATTAACCACAAATCCAGTTTGCTCTCTTGCGTGCTCAGTTGCGCAGTCATGTCTGACCCTTAGAGATGCTTGGACTATATAGCCTGCCAGTCTCCCCTGTTCAAGGAGTTTTCCTGGAGGCAAGAATGCTGGAGGAGGTTGTCATTTCCTACTCCAGGGGATCTTCCCAACGCAGGGATCAAACAAGAGTCCCCTGAATTAGTAGGTGGACTCCATACCACTGCACCCCCTGAGAAACCCAATCTTGCTTCCTTAGATACATCAACATACCAGAGATTTATTCTGTGGTGACTGTAAGGCTTCATAAGATCAGTCAAAATAATTTCAAGTGAAAATACTCTTCAGCTCCAAATCTGTACAACAACTTTAGACAGCCTGTTTTCACTCAGTCAAATAATTGTGTGGCAACCAAGAAAAGGGCTTTCCTGGTGGCTGGTGGTAAAGGAGCTTCTTGCCAATACAGGAGTTGCAGGCTTGATCCATGAGTCAGAAGGATCCCCTGGAGAAGGAAATGGCAACCCACTCTAGTATTCTTGCCTGGGAAATCCCAAGGACCGAGGAACCCGGTAGGCTGTAGTCCATGGGGTCGCAAAGAGTCGGACACAGCTTAGCAACGAAACAACTAAGAAATGCTGGAATGTGACTCCCTTCTGTTTTCTACAACTTTATGTTTTTGTTCAGTTTTCTGATGTTCTGGGGTTTTAGCCAATCACTGAATGGAGAAACTGTGCCTAAAATCATCTAGGGTGTTTGAAAACCAGAGTACTTATTTGTTAATTTTTTGTTCAACCATTGAAAAAATGTTTATTGGACCCTTCTTCAAGCTTGTCACTGTACCAGGGAACATATTTTTTCCCAAAGACCTGGGGGTGCTCTTCCTGGGAGGTCTCAGCTCCCTCTAACACAAATGGTTCCCTCAATTTTGCCCAAAGCATGCTTCTCAGGCATTCTCAACGCCAGTAAGCACGAGAAGAGAAAGACATAAGGACAGTTGCTGCCCTCCAGTGGTATTGGACTCTCTTATCACTAATGATATATCACGTACCCAATTGCCCTTCCCAATCCCAGAACAGATACCCCAGTTGAACCAAAGGACAATTCTCAATCTGAAGAAATCTGTGGAGTCCTATGTACTCACTGTCCCCAGTTATCCCATGAAGCTAAGAAAGTGTCCAACAGAAGTTAAATCCTCTCCCTTCCCCAACTTCTAAAAGACACTTTACTAACACTCCAGCTTACACCAGAAACAAAACCAACAGACATATATTGCCCTCCTGGGGGTGAATTGCCATTGTTGAGATAACAAACGGAAAGATTAGCTTAGTCATTGTTTGTTACCTACCATTATCCCTTTCAGTTCAGTCGCTCAGTCGTGTCTGACTCTTTGCGACCTCATGAATCACAGCACGCCACGCCTCCCTGTCCATCACCAACTCCCGGAGTTCACCCAGACTCGCGTCCATCGAGTCAGTGATGCCATCCAGCCATCTCATCCTCTGTTGTCCCCTTCTCCTCCTGCCCCCAATCCCTCCCAGCATCAAAGTATTTTCCAATGAGTCAACTCTTCGCTTCAGGTGGCCAAAGTACTGGAGTTTCAGCTTTAGCATCATTCCTTCCAAAGAAATCCCAGGGCTGATCTCCTTCAGAATGGTCTGTTGGATCTCCTTGCAGTCCACGGGACTCTCAAGAGTCTTCTCCAACACCACAGTTCAAAAGCATCAATTCTTCAGAGCTCAGCCTTCTTCACAGTCCAACTCTCACATCCATACATGACCACTGGGAAAACCATAGCCTCGACTAGACAGACCTTAGTTGGCAAAGTAATGTCTCTGCTTTTGAGTATACTATCTAGGTTGGTCATAACTTTTCTTCCAAGGAGTAAGCATCTTTTAATTTCATGGCTGCAGTCACCATCTGCAGTGATTTTGGAGCCCAAAAAAATAAAGTCTGACACTGTTTCCACTGTTTCCCCATCTGTTTCCCATGAAGTGATGGGACCAGATGCCATGATCTTCGTTTTCTGAATGTTGAGCTTCAAGCCAACTTTTTCACTTTCCACTTTCACTTTCATCAAGAGGCTTTTTAGTTCCTCTTCACTTTCTGCCATAAGGGTGGTGTCATCTGCATATCTGAGGTTATTGAGATTTCTCCCAGCAATCTTGATTCCAGCTTGTGTTTCTTCCAGTCCAGCCTTTCTCATGGTGTACTCTGCATAGAAGTAAAATAGGCAGGGTGACAATATACAGCCTTGACGGACTCCTTTTCCTATTTGGAACCAGTCTGTTGTTCCATGTTCAGTTCTAACTGTTGCTTCTTGGCCTGCATATAGATTTCTCAAGAGGCAGGTCAGGTGGTCTGGTATTCCCATTTCTTTTAGGATTTTCCACAGTTTATTGTGATCCACACAGTCAAAGGCTTAGGCATAGTCAATAAAACAGAAATAGATGTTTTTCTGGAACCCTCTTGCCTTTTCCATGATCCAGAGGATGTTGGCAATTTGATCTCTGGTTCCTCTGCCTTTCCTAAAACCAGCTTGAACATCAGGAAGTTCACGGTTCACGTATTGCTAACAGGTTAAGGGCCAACAGTACTGACTTTTCCAAGACTGAGGTGTTTCCTTGGAGAAAAGAGGCACATCTCAGTTAAAACCAGGATAGTCCCAGAAGAATCCCTTCACACCCTCTCAAATATCTAGGTCAAGAACTTGCTAAGGCTCTGACTGGCACTCCCTCTTGAGTCTCTTTAGCTCAACTGCTCAATAGAATTTGAACACTTTATCCCAAAGGTCTGTTTGGGTAGCAGAGCTGATCTCAGACACTTTGGCATCCAGATCGGCAATACAGAATAGATGGACCCATGTGGAATCAGCCGAGGGACACCCCTGCCCGATACTCAGGCACCTGGGTAACTCACTTATTTGTCATGGGCTCTAAAAGTGGTACATAAATCCTAAGCCTCGTAGGCTAAGGATGGGTTACCTGCGTTGCCGTTCTTTTCCACTTCTTTGGTGCCTACCAAGACTCAGACTCAGTCCTAGGAATTTAGCATTCATTAGTACCAATCTCCACTAACAAATTCTTCTACAGCATAGGTTCAGAGAAGTTTTTATCATCCAAGGACACAAACCCAAAATTATAACCTCTTCAACTTTCTGCTTGTGGTACTAATTCCCCAGCAGGGTTGATGCGCTGCCTTGAAACCAGTCCATTCAGCTGACTTGTGTCATTTGCCTGATTCTTGCCAATTCCTTTCTCCAAGACAGAAGCCTGTTCACTAGTATCCCAAGACATTCTCAGAGACCCTTATATTTAGTAGCCTTTATTTGGACAGACTCTATGAGTCCTGATACTGCAGTTTACCTGGTTGAAAATGTCTTCATCACCTGGAAACTGTGGCTGACTTCACTCACCAGGTCTAACCCCTTGGATGATGATGATATAAGTGAGATGGGAATCACTAGCTTTCAAAGTATCAGATACTATACTAAAAACCTTTGCATTTTGTAGGGATTTTATTAATCACAAAAATTCTATGATACGGACATTGTCATCTTTGACTTATGAATGAAGCCCAGAAAGTTTAAGCCACTTGCTCAAGTTCTGTAGCTAGAAACTAGATTCAAACTCTCTGTAGCTTACTCCAAAATCTACATCCTGCCATTTAGGAAATATTGTAATATAGACTTCCATTTAAAGGATCAGCCTTTCTGATTTAGATGACCCAGCACCCTGATTCTCCTGGGACTATCCTGGTTTTAACTGAGATGTGCCTCTTTTCTCCAAGGAAACACCTCAGTCTTGGAAAAGTCAGTACTGTTGGCCCTTAGCCTGTTAGAAACCTCAATTCTGGCTCCTCTTCTGTTTGTGGTACAACACGGCCAGGCCTGCAGTAAACTTGAGGTAGCAGTAGACATGGGAAGACCAAAGTGACTCCCTCCTGGTGCAACCTAGGAAAGGTTAGAGGTTTCCGGCACTTTGACCTCAAGAGTTACCCAATTTTGAGACTATTTTGAGCGGTCTTGTTAAGGAACTAGGGGAGCATAGGTAAAAACGTCCCTAACTCACATATTTTTAACGTTGTCCTGTTGATTTGCTTCTCAGATTGCTACACTCTTCAACTGAGCCCAAGTTGTCACTGGGATAGCAGGGTAGCCACCTGCAACTTCAGAGCCCACGTGCTCTCAGGATGATTTATGGCTGGATTCCTCCTCAGGTGGGCAGCAGAGGCCCATTTACCATGAACTGCTGAACGTAAAGTTTCAAGACCCTGCTCGCGCACGAGTCCTTTGAAAGTCCTGAGAAAGGTTTCATTAATGTATTCACATGATGGGATGCTTTTTAATAACATTTTTCAAAAGTCAGACCTTTTAGCCTAACTTGATTAAGACAGGTGTCTCTTTCCATTCCTAGGACTCCTCCATACATTTTACCTTTGACTGTGGCTTTAGCATGGCTAGGACTATACCCTGGCCATATTTTAGGATTTGGCTAAGGAAGAGGTAAGCTGGGGATATGCCATATTGAATGAAATAGAAAAAGATGTTTTAGAAGGTTTCAATAAAACACATGGAAATTACAGATAATTGATTTGACTTTATATTTTGTCTGTTTTAAATTTACCTATTAAACATGTTTCTTAAATTCAGATTAAAAATTAATGGGGTAAAAAAAAAATCAAAAATATGTACAAGGAAATTAAGATAATATTTCTATAACCAGAAACAAATTTCAGCACAACAAAAAACTCACATAATACTGAAGTCAGTAGCTCTTTATATGACAGGATCATTTCCAAATAGAAATAATGAATAGGTACTTGATTTATTTAAGAATTCAATTAATGAAAAAAAGTAAATCATATTAATACATTTGAAGAAAAGATTTAAACTGCCTTCTGATTTAACCAAGATGAACAAGGAGAAAGACAATAAAATACTCAAAATTCTACAGTACAACAAAAATACCAAGGACAAACCAGTTAATACCAGTTGTCAATTCAAAGACCACTTGAAAGTAGTCATTACACAAGAAAACTTGAAATAATCTGAAATGAGATAGCTAATACATGAAAAAAAATTTGATATGGATTTTCACAACTTTGACAAGTATCCCAAATGTCCATATGACGTTATTAATCCAAGTTACAAATCTAAAGTATTTTCAAAATTATCAACACAAGAATACAAATCCTACTCAACCATGTTAAAAGAAAGAGTAAATTTTCAATGTTTAAAAATTTACATAATTGCTGTCATTTGAAGTGGTGATTAAAGAATATACAGGGGGAAATGTTTTAAAAACATTATGGAGGTAGGATTTCCCTGTGGTCCAGAGGTGCTTCCAGTGCAGGGGGCATAGGGTCAGCCCTTGGCTGGGGAAAACTAAGATCCCATATGTCATGATACATGGCCAAAAAAAAAAAATTATGGAAGTAAATACAGAGGTTAACTGACTTAAAATAGTGTTATTTTTCTAAGCTTGGGAGTGTTTATGATATTTGTCAGTTTTATGACATTTTTAAACTGTTTAGCTTTTTTCCTAATATGATTAAACACTTATTTTTGTACTTAATATCATAATCTTTTTTCTGGATTTGAGAGGTCACTTCCCATAGTTTAAACTCCAGTTCCCACAGAGCCTAGACCTACTTTCTTATTATTTACAATGCCTAAGGGCAGTAGATTCAATCAACCAGGCCAGCCTAGGTTATTTCTGTATGCAGAGTCAGACTCCATCTTATATAAATAGAACTTCCTGAGAATTGAAACTGCTCAAAATGTTCCCAGTAAGCACAGAAGATGGTGATTTTCCAAAGCAACATTTTAGAAGTATCTTTGTTAGGATACAAAAGGGTCCACAACTGCTATTTCCCCCAGTACATTTTAGAATCTGCTTTTATAGTTTTTGGCTAAATGCTGAAGAGCCCTGGTAGATGTTCAATCATGTATTAATTTATTTGCCTGCAGCAAGTAGTGTTTCATAAATTTAATCACAGTGACAGCAGAATCAACTGGCTTACTTTGTTTATTGTCACTACATTATTATGGTAGATCCAGCCAGCAGCATTAGAGTGGGAAAAATCCTAAACATGATGTATCAAATATACCTAAGAGGAATGTGCTATCCTATCCACCTCAGACCATCTGGTCCCTTCACTTAACCCAGATTCTATCATTTATCTATTGCATTGAGGAGTCTGGCAAAACTAAATCCTATTATATAAAAATTTGAAGTGAATTGAATTCACCATAAATCAGTTTATTTAAAATAACATCAACCTTTAGGGGACTATTTAGTTACTTACTAATGTGAACAATCAAGTTTATCTGAAATATCTTACCTTATTTATTAGAAACAGCCCAGATCCCATGACAGTGATGTTTGCTCAAATTATGATTTATAATCCTGATGTTACCTCAAAAATATAGTTTATGATTTCAGAATGGGAGAGCAGTAGAAAGAAAAGTGTACAACAGCCACACCTGGAGGTGACAGATTGAATCCCTGAAAATAAATGTTTTAGCACACAAAATTTGTAGCAGGAAAAAAAAAAAAAACTGGTATGTAACAACAGCATAATAATACTGATCTTATGAGACTACTGAGAAAAATGTACATCATAGACACCAATAAATGGGAAATTTATTATTCATTCATTAACTCTGCTCTAATAAATGTTATTCAGTGATTTTTAAAAATGAGTGATGTCTATATTCTTTGTAAAATGTCTTCTATTGTTTATTATACTTTGCTTGCCAATGTACAATTCTTACATAATTAGGCACAAAATTTGGGAGGCAGGGAGGATCTTTCAAAATGTATTTGTCAGGGGTGAATCTCAATCTTAAAGGGAGGGAACAAACATACTACCATTCCATAGATGTCAAATGCAGATGAGACAGTTGATCACTCACAGCAGGGACATTAGCAGAGTGGTGCCGGATCCTGGGCCCCCACGTCCTGTGGGCAACCCCATGAGCCCAGATGGAGGCCCACAGCAATCCCTGACCAAGCAGCAAGCAAGCCAGTTCCCCTCCACTAGGGAAGGAGGCCATCATATGGTCATCTGGACCTCCTTAGTGGCCCATGTAGCTAACTAAGACGAGTGCTCGGGGTCAGAACATGGATAAAGAGTATTCAGAGACACTTGCTTTGTGGATTGTTATTGGACTTCTGTGTTTTTGTCTTATCTGTTAGCACATCCCCCTGTGGCTGAGTAAAAGATGCAGGCAGAAACTGAACTGGGGGCGGGAGGGGGGTGGGAAATGTATATATGGGAAAGAGTAACACAATAGCCAAAATTAAACGGTTGGTTTGTACAAGAGCAGTTTATATTATACTAAAACAGTTTGAAATATTGCACTAAATTATAAAATCTAAACTTTTAGCCACTTAGGAAGAGAAGTAGATTCTTCATCATCTCATAAGCTGTAATTTGTGTAAACAGGTTAAATGTTCTAGATTTTGGAAAAGTTAGGATCACTGAATCAGAATCAGATCATGTAAACAATAGCACATCCAGCTAGCATTTAACCTCAAAGGAATATTGTTGATTCTTGAAAATAACATTGTCAGGGAAAGCAACTGGCAGGAGTCATGAGTGTTCCTGAATATTCTTACCAAAACGTTAACAGTTAAAAAAAAAAAAAAAGCAAAGTCCAAAATCAGACAAAACTATTACAAAGAAATCAAATTACAGATCAACATAACTGATGAACAATAGGCATAAAAATTCTCAACAAAATACTAGCAAACAGAATCCAACAACACATTTAAAGGATCAAACACCATGATCAAGTGAGATGTATCATAGGAATGCAAGGATTCTTCAATATAACACAAATCAATCAATAAGATACAGCATATTAACAGATTAAAAAATAAAAATAATCATCTAAGTAGATGCAGAAAAAATTTTTCACAAAATTCAACACCCATCTATGATTAAAAAAAAAAAAACTCTCCAGAGTGAGGATGGAAGGAAACTATCACAACATAATAAAGGCCATATATGGCAAGCCAAATCAGAGATATCATGCAAAGATGAATAATTCATGCAAAAGGGAATAATTCACGCAAAGATGGAGAAAACAAATGACAGAAATGGTAAGGACCTAATAGAAAGAGAAAGGATTAAGATGAGATGGTAAGAATACACAAAAGAACTATACAAAAAAGACCTTAATGACCCGGATAACCACCATCGTGCATTCATTAACCTAGAGCCAGACAGCCTGTAGGGTGAAGTCAAGGATTACTAAGGACAAAGCTAGCGGAGGTGATCAATTTCCAGCTGAGCAAGTTCAAATCCTAAATGAAGATGCTGTTAAAGTGCTGCATTCAATATGCCAGCAAATTTGGAAAACACAGCAGTGGCCACAGGGCTGGAAAAGGTCAGTTTTCAATCCAGTTCCAAGAAGGACAATGCCAAAGAATATTCAAACTACCACACAATTACACTCATTTCACATGCTAGCAAGGTAGTGGTCAAAATCCTTCAAGCTAGGTTTTCATGGTACAAACATTCCAGAAGTACAAGCTCAGTTTAGAAAAGGCAGAGGAACCAGATATCAAATTGCCAACATTCGTTGGATCATAGAAAAAGCAAGGGAATTTCAGAAAAGCATCTACTTCTGCTTCTTTGACTACTACTAAAGTCTTTGACTGTATGGATCACAACAGACTGTGGAAAATTCTTAAAGAGATGGGAATACCAGACCACCTTACCTGCCTCCTGCAAAACCTGTATGCAGGTCAAGAAGCAACAGAACCAGACGTGGAACAATGGATTGGTTCAAAATTGGGAAAGGAGTACAATAAGGCTGTATATTGTCAACCTGTTTATTTACTTTATAGGCAGAGTTTTTATTATTCAGTCACTAAGCTGTGTCTGACTCTTTGCAACTGCATGAACTGCAGCATGCGAGACCTTCCTGTCCCTTACTATGTCACAGAGCTTGCCCAAGTTCATGTCCATTGAATCAGAGATGCTATACAATCGTCTCAATGTCTGCCACCCTCTTCTAACTTGAAATTTTCTATTATAGTCATCTTGTGTATAAAATACTTAAGAACAAATTTACCTCAAGAAACAAAAGACCTGTATAGACAAAACTATAAAACACTGATGAAAGAAATCAAAAAATGTAGAAATATAGATCCATAGAACAAAATAGAAAGTTCAGAGATAAATCCATGCACCTATGGATAACTTATCTTTGACAAAGTGGCAAAAATATACAATGGATAAAAGATAGTCTATTCAACAGTGGTGCTGGGGAAACTGGTCAATTATGCGTAAAAGAATGAAACTAGAATACTTTCTCACATCATATACTGCTGTTCTTCAGTCACTCAGTGGTGTCTGAATTTTTGTGACCCCATGGACTGCAGCATGACTGGCTTCCAAACTCATGTCCTTTGAGTCGGTGATGCCATTCAACCATCTCATTCTCTGTCATCCCCTTCTCCTCTTGACTTCAGTCTTTCCCAGCATCAGGGTCTTTTCCAGTGAGTTGGCTGTTCAAGTCAGGTGGCCAGAGTATTGAAACTTCAGCTTCAGCATCAGTCCTTCCAATAAATATTCAGGACAGATCTCCTTTAGGATGGACTGGTTGGATCTCCTTGCTGTCCAAGGGACTCTCAAGAGTCTTCTCCAACACCACAGTTTAAAAGCATCAATTCTTTGGTGCTCAGCCTTCTTTATGGTCCAACTCTCACATTCATACATGACTACTGGAAAAACCATAGCTTTGACTAAATGGACTTTTGTTGGCAAAATAATGTCTCTGCTTTTTAATAAGCTGTCTGGGTTTGTCCTAGCTTTTCTTCCAAGGAGCAAGCGTCTTTTAATTTCATGGCTGCAATCACCATCTGCAATGATTTTTGATCCCAAGAAAATAAAGTCTGTCACTGTTTCCATTGTTTTCCCATCTATTTGCCATGAAGTGATGGGACTGAATGTCATGAACTTAGTTTGTCAAATGCTGAGTTTTAAGCCAGCTTTTTCACTCTCCTCTTTCACCTTCATCAAGAGTCTCTTCAGTTCCTCTTCATTTTTTGCCATAAGGATGGTGTCATCTGCACATCTGAGGTTATTGATATTTTTCCCAGCCATCTTGATTCCAGCTTGTGCTTCATCCAGCCTGGCATTTCTCATGATGTACTCTGCATACAAGTTAAATAAGCAGGATGACAATATGCAATCTTGACATAATCCTTTCTCAATCTTGATAGAGTCCGCTGTTCCATATCCAATTCTAACTGTTTCTTCTTGGCCTGCATACAAGTTTATCAGAAGGAAGGTAAGGTGGTCTGGTATTTCCAACTCTTTAAGAATTTTCCACAGTTTGTTGTGATCCACATAGTAAAAGGCTTTAGCATAGTCAATGAAGCAAAAGTAGTTGTTTCTCTGGAATTCTCTTACTTTTTCAATGATCCAATGGATGTTGGCAATTTGATCTCTGCTTCCTCTCTGTCTTTTCTAAATCCAGCTTGACCATCCAGAAGTCCTCAGTTCACATACTGTTGAAGCCTAGCTTGGAGAATTTTGAGCATTACTTTGATAGCATGTTAATGAGTGTAATTGTGCAGTAGTTTGAACATTCTTTGGCATTGCCTTTTATTGGAATTGGAATGAAAACTGACCTTCTCCAGTCCTGTGGCCACTGCTGAGTTTTCCATGTTTGCTGCCATATTGAGTGCCACACTTTAACAGCATCATCTTTAGGATTTGAAATCATTCAGCTGGAATTCTATCACACCCATGAACTTTGTTTGTAGTGATGCTTCCTAAGGCCCACTTGACTTCACACTCCAGGATGTCTGGCTTTAGATGAGTGACCACACCATTGTAGTTATTCCGGGTCATTAAGATCTATTTTATACAGCTCTTCCATGTATTCTTCCCACCTCTTCTTAGTGTCTTCTGCTTCTGCTAGGTCTGTAACATTTCTGTCCTTTCTTGTGCCCATTTTGGCTCTGTTCCTTAGAATTTTTTTATATAAATTTATTTATTTTAATTGGAGGCTAATTACTTTACAATATTGTATTGGTTTTGCCATACATCAACATGAATCTGCCATGGGTCTACATGGTTTCCCCATCCTGAACCCCCCTCCCACCTCCCTCCCATACCATCCCTCTGGGTCTTCCCAGTACACCAGCCCCAAGCATCCTCTATCATGCATCGAACCTGGACTGACAATTCGTTTCACATATGATATTATACATGTTTCAATGTCATTCTCCCAAATCATCCCACCCTCTCCCTCTCCCACAGAGTCCAAAAGACTGTTCTATACATCTGTGTCTCTTTTGCTGTCTCGCA
>SJYQ01001032.1:1113207-1180830 GCA_006410935.1 Redunca redunca
TATTCGTTGATTAGCTCTAGTAATTTTCTGGTGGAGTCTTTAGGGTTTTCTTTGTAGAGGATCATGTCATCTGCAAACAGTGAGAGTTTTACTTCTTCTTTTCCAATTTGGATTCCTTTTATTTCTTTTTCTGCTCTGATTGCTGTGGCTGAAACTTCCAAAACTATGTTGAATAGTCGTGGTGAAAGTGGGCACCCTTGTCTTGTTCCTGACTTTAGGGAAAATGCTTTCAATTTTTCACCATTGAGGATAATGTTTGCTGTGGGTTTGTCATATATAGCTTTTATTATGTTGAGGTATGTTCCTTCCAGTCCTGCTTTCTGGAGAGTTTTATCGTAAATGAGTGTTGAATTTTATCAAAGGCTTTCTCTGCATCTATTGAGATAATCATATGGCTTTTATTTTTCAATTTGTTAAGGTGATGTATTACATTAATTGATTTGTGGATATTGAAGAACCCTTGCATCCCTGGGATAAAGCCTATTTGGTCATGATGTATAATCTTTTTAATGTGTTGTTGGATTCTGATTGCTAGAATTTTGTTAAGGATTTTTGCATCTATGTTCATCAGTGATATTGGCCTATAGTTTTCTTTTCCTCTATTTCTTTGCACTACTTAAGAAGACTTTCTTATTTTTCCTTGCTATTCTTTGGAACTCTGCATTCAAATGAGTATATCTTTCCTTTTCTCATTTGCCTTTTGCATACACAAAAATCACAAAAATAAATTCAAAATGGATTAAAGACCTAAATATAAGGCCATAAACTATAAAATTCTTAGGGGAAAACATAGGCAAAACACTCTCTGACATCCTCACAGGAAGATCCTATAGGGTCCACCTCCCAGAGAAGTGGAAATAAAAACAAAAATTAAAACATATGACCTAATTAAATTTTAAAGATTTTGCACAACTAAGGAAACTATAAGCAAGGTGAAAAAGACAGCCTTCAGAATGAGAGAAAATAATAGTAAATGAAACAACTGACAAATAATCTCCAAAATATATAAGCATCTCATGTGCTCAATACCAAAAAAATGAATAACCCAGTCAAAAAGTGGGCAAAAGACCTAAACAGACATCTCTCCAAAGACATACAGGTGGTTAATAAACACGAAAAAGTGCTCAACATCACTCATTATTAGAGAAATGCAAATCAAAACCACAGTGAGGTATCATCTCATTCTGATCAGAATTGCCATCATCAAAAAGTCTACAAACAATAAGTGCTGGAGAGGGTGAGGAGAAAAGGGAACCCTCTTACATTTGTTGGTGGGAATGTAAACTGGTACAGCCACTATGGAGAACAGTGTGGAGATCCCTTAAAAAAACTGGGAATAGAACTGATTATGACCCAGCAACCACACTGCTGGGTATACACCCTGAGAAAACCAGAAATGAAAGGCAAATGTACCCCAAAGTTCATTGCAGCACTGCTTACAGTAGCTAGGACATGGAAGCAACCTAGATGTTCATTGGTAGATGAATAGATAAAAAAGTTGTGGTACATACACACAATGGAATATTATTCTGTTTTAAAAAGGAACACATGAGTCAGTTCTAATAAGGTGGATAAACCTGGAGCCTATAATACAGAGTGAAGTAACTCAGAAAGAGAAAGACAAATACTGTATATGAACGCATATATATGGAATCTAGAAAAACGGTACTGAATTCCTACATTAAGGGCAGCAAAGGAGAGACAGATATAAAGAACAGACTTTTGGACCCAGTAGGAGAAGGGGAGGATGGGATGATTTGAAAGAACAGCACTGAAACATGTACATTATGTAGAATAGATGACCAGTGCAAGTTTGATGCATGAATCAGGGCACCCAAAGCCTGTGCCCTGGGACAACCCAGAGGTATAGGGTGGAGAGGGGGGTGGGAGGAAGGTTCAAGATGGGGGAGACACATGCATACCTATGGTTGATTCATGTTCATACACGGCAAAAATCATCACAATATTATAAAGTAATCACCTTCCAATTAAAAGAAACAAACTAATTTAAAAAAAAAAAAAAAAAGAAGAAGAAGTGTAAGGAATCCAAATTGGTAAAGAAGCAAAACTTTTTGCAGGTGACATACATAGAAAATCTTAAAGATGCCACCAGAAAACTTCTATAGCTAATCAATGGATTTGGTAAAGTTGAAAATGAAAGTGTTAGTTATTCAGTCATGTCTGACTCTTTGCCACCCTGTGGAGTGTAGCCTGCCAGGCTCCTCTGTCCACGGGGCTTCTCTAGGCAAGAATACTGGAGTGGGTTGCCATGTCCTCCTCCAGGGAATCTTCCTCACCCAGGAATGAAACCCATGTCTCCCACAATCCAGGAGGATTCTTTACCATTTGAGCCACCAGGGAGGCCTGGTAAGCTGAAGAAAACAAAATTAATGCACAAAAGTCCCTCACATTCTTATACATTAATAAGGAAAGATCAGATAGAGAAATTAAGGAAACAATCACATTTACCATTGCAATGAAATAAATAAAATACCTAGGATAAACCTACCTAATGGGGCAAAAGATCTGTTCTTGTAAAACTATAAGACACTGATGAAAGAAATCAAATATGACCAAACAGATGGAGAGATATATCATGCTCTTGGATTGGAAGGTTCAATATTGTGAAAATGACTATACTACAAAGCAATCTACAGATTCAATGCAACTGGTATCAAATTACCAATGGCATTTTTCACAAAATTAGAACAAGAAAATTTTACAATTTGTATGAAAATACAACAGCCCCGAATAGCCAATGCAATCTTGAGAAAGAAATACATGGTTGGAGCAATCAGGCTCTCTGACTTCAGAGAATACCACAAACTACAGTAATTAAGACTGTATGGCACTGGCACAAAAACAGAAATATAGACCAATGGAACAAGATAGAAAGTCTAGAGATAAGCCTGGGCACCTGTGGGCACCTATGACAAAGCAGGCAAAGATACACAAAGGGAAAAATAGAGCCCCTTCAATAAGTGGTGCTGGGAAAACCGTACAGGTATATGTGAAAGAATGAAATTAGGACACTCCCTAACATCATACATAAAATACACTCAAAATGTATCAAAGATCTATATGTATGATGACATGGTAGAACTCTTAGAGAAAAACATAGGAAGGTCATTCTTTGACATAAACCACAGCAAAATCTTTTCTGACCCACCTCCTAGAGTAATGAAAATAAAAACAAAAGTAGACAAATGAGACCTAATTAAATTTTAAAGCTTTGGCACAGCAAAAAAACTATAAACCAGATGAAAAGAGAATGCTCAGAATGGGAGAAAATAACTGCAAATGAGGCAACTGACAAAGGGTTAATCTCCAAAATAAATAAGCAATTCATACGGCTCAGTATCACATAAACAAACAACCCAATCAAAGAATAAAGGGCAGAAAACCTCAAAAGACATCTCTCCAAAGAAGACACACAGATGGCCAACAAACACATGAAAAGATGCTCAACATCACTAATTATTAGAGAAATACAAATCAAAACTACAATGAGGTACCACCTCACACCAGTGAGAATGCTGCTGCTGCTGCTAAGTTGTTTCAGTCCTGTCCGACTCTGTGCGACCCCATAGATGGCAGCCCACCAGGCTCCCCCGTCCCTGGGATTCTCCAGGCAAGAACACTGGAGTGGGTTGCCATTTCCTTCTCCAATGCATGAAAGTGAAAAGTGAAAAGTGAAGTTGCTCAGTCGTGTCTGACTCTTCTCAACCCCATGGACTGCAGCCTACCAAGCTCCTCCGTCCATGGGATTTTCCAGGCAAGAGTACTGGAGTGGGGTGTCATTGCCTTCTCCCCCGTGAGAATGACCATCACCAAAAAGTCTACAAACTAATGCTGGAGAGGATGTGGAGAAAATTGAACCCTCTTGTACTGTTGGTGGTAATGCAAATTGATGCAGCCACTGTGGAGAAGAGCATGGAGGTTCCTTAGAAAACTAAAAATATACTTACCATGACTGAGCAATCTCACTATTCCACATATACCCTGAGAAAACAATAATTCAAAAGGATACATGTATTTGTTTTGCCAAAAGTGTTTACTTCCGTCTCAGGTTCAAAGGATTTGTTAACAAGATAAGCCACTTGCTATATGCAAATAAATCATGCAAATATTTACTAGAGAACTATCTAGTCTACCTTCAATGTACTAACATTAAAAGAAAACAAGAAACAGAAACAGCAGAAGAGAGCGATAATACACACATCACCAAATTAGATTTGCCAACATCCAGACTTAAACAATGCTGGGAAGTCCCATGTGACAGCAGTCCGGAGTTCCAGTTGGGAGAAGGTCCCAGGCAGTGTGTCCGATCCATGGGTGAGATGGGACTGCTGTCTCTCAAGCCCCTGCTTATAATCCCCAGGCCACAAACCAATATCATTATTAGTTTGCAAGCAAAACTGCAGCTCTGGTATCATGTTAACTTTTATAATGCTGTCTGATTTGTTCTGCAGATCTTGGAATGTTGCTAAGTCCAGGGAGTGGTTGGCCAGACCTCCTCCAGTGAGTAAAAGCGGCTCAGTCGTGTCTGACTCTTTGCGACCCCTCGGACTATATTCTCCAGGCCGGAATACTGGAGTGGGTAGCCTTTCCCTTCTCCACGGGATTTTCCCAACCCAGAGATCAAACCCAGGTCTCCCGCATTGCAGGTGGATTCTTTACCAGCTGAGCCACAAGAGAAGACCTCCTCTAGGTATGTAACAAATTCCAAGATCCACTTCCTATCTATTGTGTTTCCTATCTATTATATTTCTCTTCCAAAACTCACAGCAGGTGTGGCTGACACATACACGGCAGTAGTCAGGGCAGTGTCCAGGTAGGTCAGAAGCAAAATCAGAGTCCCGCCCTGCTCCTTTGCTTCTGAAGCCTCAACAGGACTACTTCTATTTTATTTCCCCAACAACATACCAGTGTTCACTGCAGCATATTTACAATAATCAGGACAAGTTGGTGACCCAAATGTCCACTGACAGGTGAGAGGGTAAAGAAGCTGTGGTGCATATATACAATGGAATGTTAGTCACTAAAAGGAACCAAGTAGGGTCATTTGTACAGACATGTGTGGACGTAGTGTCTGTCATATCAAGTGAAGTAAGTCAGAAAGAGGAAAACGAACATCATATATGAATCCATATATGTGGAATCCAGAAAATGGTACAGATGAATCTATGTCCAGGGAAGGAATAAATAGGCAAATTTAGAGAAGAGGCATGTGGACATATGCTCAAACTGGGGAGGCCGAATTAGATTAGGATTGGAAAGGAGAGGGTGGGACAGACTGGGAGAATAGGAGTGACATATATACACTGCTGCTGCTGCTGCTGCTGCTAAGTCACTTCAGTCGTGTCTGACTGTGCAACTCCATAGACAGCAGCCCGCCAGGCTCCCCCGTTCCTGGGATTCTCCAGGCAAGAACACTGGAGTGGGTTGCCATTTCCTTCTCCAATGCATGAAGCGAACTACAACATGTCAAATAACTAGTGGAAACCTGCTATAAAGCACAGAAAGTTCAGCTCTGTTCTCCGTGATGACCTAGCTGGCTGGGATGAGAGTAGGTATGAGAGGGAGATCCAAGAAGAGGGGAATATATGTATACATATGGCTGATTCACTCCATTGTATAGCAGAAACAAATTACTTTATAAAAACTGTGAAGCACTTATATTCCAATAAAAAATGGAAAAAATCAAGCCGTTGATTTTAGATTCTCTCATTGTCTTTTCACCTTAGTAAACTGTTGGCAAAGATACCATAAGACTCAGAACCATTTTTAACTTCTACAAAGCAAAAGATGAAAGAGTAAGATTATGATAAATATCATTTAGCACCAGAGATTTTCAAAAGATCAACTGCATGATATGATGTTAAATATAGTTGAATGTGGTCCCACATCTCTGCGCTGCTTTGCCAAGCTTCCGTCGGTCGTGATTTGCAACAAGCAACATATTAAACCTCCATAAATAGTCATTATAATGTAAACACTGAACACGCCTTATTATAGCAGTGAAAGCAGCCTCTCCAAAATATATAAAACAGAAAACAAATCCTTGAATTTCATCTCAGGGCAGAAGGTGGATTTGAATTTGGAGACATGCCAAATGGTAATTTTGGGTACAAATATTTCAGACAAAGCTGATGTATTATGAGTAATAACAGCATATGTTAGTTTCTAAGTCAGTTTGCATATGTCACAGGAAGAACACCCAATTAGTATATGAGGCCATTTACACTTCAACAAACTTATTAACAGTAAAAAATAACAGAGTAGGTATAATCGAATTATACCTTGTATTTTAAATATATATAAAAATTTGATGCAAAAGCATCAATACAGGGAAAAATAGGATCTTGAATTAAATCATCAAATTGACTTCTTTTCTTTCTTTCTTCTTTTTCTTATTGTTTTATTTTCACATAGCTAGTTACTATGGCTCTTGACAGTTCCCCTTTATCTAACTAAGCCTTGGAGGGTTAAAAAAGACATGTGGCCTTTATGGTTTTCTGTGTCTGAATGTGCATGTCCCAAGAAGAGAAGGAGCTATGCAAGAAGCTATTAAGCCGCAGTGAGTGAGCATGGATGTGGACGGTCTGACTTATGTTCAGTGAAACAGATGGCATGTCCCAGAATTCCCTGAGCTGCCTCAGGCTTTTGCTGGTGTCAACCCTGCAGTAAATGGGTTTTCATAATGAATTTACTGTTAATTTTCACACACACACACAAACCATTAGAATCACATTAAAGGGCTGACTAAATGACATCAAGACTCCAAGCATGACTATCTTTTGTTCATTTGCAAGAAGCTCTGAAGAATCTAGAATCTCAAATCAATCATTCATGACAGTTTGCAGAGAGGAGCAGGCCTCCCTGCACTTGAAGAGGGACAAATTTGGGGGCGTTCCCAAAACCCACTCACAAGACCAAGGCTCCTAATTTTGTCAGATAATCAGAGTTATGATCATCCCTCCTAGTACCAAATATAGGGTATCTTATCAAACTAGCTCGATTTTAAAATTTTTGTTTAGTCCTTTCTCTTTAAAAATAGGTTTTAATAAATACATAAAGCAAAACTCTTTGGTTAAAGTAAAAGTGTAAATGTTTTTGAGAAACAAATATTCCAAAGAGACTACCAGCTATTTGTAGAATATCTGGAGAGTATGATAGCTTAATATAGATACTCTGAAGGTAAGCACAAAAAGCAAGAGGGAGAGTCATGGAGACTGACAGGAAGACAGACAGATAAGAGCATCATCAAAAGGAGACATTCAAAGTGAGATTGAGGCAGGAGATAGATGGGCTCCAGGCTAGGGACTTACAACTGGCCTCCTGTTCAAGTCTCCTGGGCTGAGAAGATGACTCCAGGCAGGACATTTATCACCAACCCTCTGTTTGCATTTCCAGAGGCAGGAGACACAGGACTCCAGGACTTCATATTTAGCACTGAAGTCCTGCCTATATTTTGAGATCTGTGCTTGTGCTTAGTTGCTCAGTCACATCCAGTTCTTTGAGACCTCATGGACTGTAGCCAGCCAGGCTCCTCTGTCCATGGAGATTCTCCAAGCAAACCCACTCCAATATAAAAACCAGCAATAGTAATGGAGTAAATAACCAGACATTGGGCATTGTTTTTTTATAATTTTTATTTTTACTTTAGTTTACTTTACATTACTGTATTGGTTTTGCCAAACATTGACATTAATTCACCACGAGTGTACATGCGTTCCCAAACACGAATCCCCTCCCATCTCCCACCCCATACCATCCCTCTGGGTCCTCTCCTTGCACCAGTCCCAAGTATCCTGCATCCTGCATCAGACATTGACTGGCGATTCATTTCTTACATGATACTATACATGTTTCAATGCCATTCTCCCATCTCATCCCACTCTTACCCTCCCTCCCTCCCCCAGAGTCCAACAGTTCACTCTATAGATCTGAGTCTCTTTTGTTGTCTCGCATACAGGGTCATCATCCCTATCTTTCTAAATTCCATATATATGCGTTAGTATACTGTATTGGTGTTTTTCTTTCTGGCTTACTTCACTCTGTATAATCGGTTCCAGTTCCATCCATCTCCTTAGAACTGATTCAAATGTATTCTTTTTAATGGCTGAGTAATACTCCATTGTGTATATGTACCACAGCTTTCTTATCCATTCATCTGCTGATGGGCATCTAGGTTGTTTCCATGTTCTGGCTATTATAAACAGTGCTGCGATGAACATTGGGGTACATGTGTCTCTTTCTATTCTGGTTTCCTCGGTGTGTATGCCCAGGAGTGGGATTGCTGGGTCATAAGGCAATTCTATTTGCAGTTTTTTAAGGAATCTCCACACTGTTCTCCATAGTGGCTGTACTAGTTTGCATTCCCACCAACAATGTAAAAGGGTTCCCTTTTCTCCACACCCTCTCCAGCATTTATTGCTTGCAGACTTCTGGATCGCAGCCATTCTGACTGGTGTGAAGTGGTACCTCATTGTGGCTTTGATTTGCATTTCTCTGATAATGAGTGATGTTGAGCATCTTTTCATGTGTTTGTTAGCCATCCGTTGGGCATTTTTATGGCAAGGACAGAGTGGGACTAAACCCTGTTGAAAGATCAAGAAGTCACACACTCCCCATCTTTAGAGCAAAGGGGACACTTCAGTTCAGTTCAGTTCAGTCACTGAGTTGTGTCTGACTCTTTGCAACCCCATGAATCGCAGCACGCCAGGCCTCCCTGTCCATCACCAACTCCCGGAGTTTACTCAAACTCATGTCCATTGAGTCGGTGATGCCATCCAGCCATCTCAACCTCTGTCATCCCCTTCTCCTCCTGCCCCCAATCCCTCCCAGCATCAGAGTCTTTTCCAATGAGTCAACTCTTCACATGAGGTGGCCAAAGTACTGGAGTTTCAGCTTTAGCATCAGTCCTTCTAAAGAACACCCAGGACTGATCTCCCCAAGAATGGACTGGTTGGATCTCCTTGCAGTCCAAGGGACTCTCAAGAGTCTTCTCCAACACCACAGTTCAAAAGCATCAATTCTTCGGTGTTCAGCTTTCTTCACAGTCCAACGACTACTGGAAAAACCATAGCCTTGACTAGATGGACCTTAGTCGGCAAAGTAATGTCTCTGCTTTTGAATATGCTATCTAGGTTGGTCATAACTTTTCTTCCAAGGAGTAAAGCGTCTTTTAATTTCATGGCTGCAGTCACCATCTGCAGTGATTTTGGAGCCCAAAAAATAAAGTCTGACACTGTTTCCACTGTTTCCCCATCCAGTCCCCATGAAGTGATGGGACCGGATGCCATGATCTTAGTTTCTGAATATTGAGCTTTAAGCCAACTTTTTCACTCTCTTCTTTCACTTTCATCAAGAGGCTTTTGAGTTCCTCTTCACTTTCTGCCATAAGGGTGGTGTCATCTGCATATCTGAGGTTATTGATATTTCTCCTGGCAATCTTGATTCCAGCTTGTGCTTCTTCCAGTCCAGCATTTCTCATGATGTACTCTGTGTATAAGTTAAATAAGCAGGATGACAATATACAGCCTTGACGTACTCCTTTTCCTATTTGGAACCAGTCTCTTTTTCCATCTCCAGTTCTAACTGTTGCTTCCTGACCTGCATATAGGTTTCTCAAGAGGCAGGTCAGGTGCTCTGGTATTCCTATCTCTTTCAGAATTTTCCATGGTTTATTTTGATGCACAGAGTCAAAGGCTTTGGCATAGTCAATAAAGCAGAAATAGATGTTTTTCTGGAACTCTTGCTTTTTCGATGATCCAGCGGATGTTGGCAATTTGATCTCTAGTTCCTCTGCCTTTTCTAAAAAAGGGGGCACTATGTATGCACAAAATACTTCCTGGGGTCAAAAAGGCAGGGGATGCCAGACATATAAGTTTTGCTATCCCCTGCCATAACTCTCCTGGAGAAGGCAATGGCATCCCACTTCAGTACTCTTGCCTGGAAAATCCCATGGACGGAGGAGCCTGGTAGGCTGCAGTCCATGGGGTTGCTAAGAGTGGAACGAACATGATTGAGTGACTTCACTTTCACTTTTCACTTTCATGCACTGGAGAAGGAAATGGCAACCCACTCCAGTGTTCTTGCCTGTAGAATCCCAGGGGCAGGGGAGACTGGTGGGCTGCTGTCTATGGGGTCACACAGAGCCAGACACGACTGAAGCGACTTGGCGGCGGCAGCAGCCATAAGTCTCCACAGTGGGACTCATCTTAACTGAGGGGTGCAGCACACCCTGGGGAGGGCCCAGAGGCAAATTAAGCAAAATGATTGGTCAGAAAGAAGACAATGGCCTGGAAGACTGTTCCTTTTTGTCGGGGGAGTGTGTAGTTTCCTCAGTTCTGTCTCATGGTGACAAAAATTTGAAGCCATGGCTGGACCAGTGGTACAGCCCTCAGGGGGACCAGTGTTACAGCTCCGTGTTAGAGCTCAGTTTTATTTAGAAAGTAAAGGAAAATACACCCTTGAGGCATGAGGGCATGCTGATCCAAAAGACACAAAGAGAAGAAAGGACGCTGGCCCAATTTTGGCTCTTCTTTTTATATGTTTTTCCTCCTCCCCCTGGGTCTGCCCTCTGTAATTTGGGCTAGCCAGGAGGCCTGTTTGTTTTACCTGAGGCCCTCATTCCAGTCCTCAGACCTTCCTTTGTTCTATTTTCATGGGCTTTTCCCTTCCTTGTCTTTTAGCCACTGCCATTCTGGATTCCTTTTTCCTTTTCTAACTACCTAACCCTTTTAAAGGATTTAAACTTCCCAAAGGTGCCATTCTCTCTCTGAGTTCCATGCATCTTTCCTCATGTACTTTTCTTTTTCAATAATCTTTACCTTTCTCTTTACCTTCTACCTCCTCATCTGAATTCCTTCTTGACAAAGCAGGCGTAAATGAGGGGCTCAGGCCCTCACAGCTGGTCTCTGTGGGCCAGTTGTCAGAACTTCCGGTCTTGGAACTAAGACCTTGCCTCTAGCCACTGCTCACTTCTGCCTATGACCAAAATCAAGAAAAACTGTTTTCAGAAAATAGCAAAGCTACTAGGACTGCTAAAAATAACAGCTACAACTAATTCTGTTGATTGAGCACCTGTTATGTTTCAAGCACTATACTAGATGGTTTTCATGCATTATCTTTTTTCTTTCTCATAAAATTGTCAAGCATAAAAGCTAAAAGCATTTGAAAATACTTTCTTCATGCCAGGTTCTGTTCTCACCCCCACACTATTGCCCTCAAGCCATGTTATGGTCCTTTCAGCATTTTAACACTCGTGCTCTTTCATGCTGCTGAGTTTTCCTGTTTTAGAGTCATCTTGTGTCAGCTTCCCCCACCCTAGACCTTTTTTTTTTTTGGTATCTCCTGTTTCTCCATAAATTTTCACTTAAAAATCATCTCTTCTGAGAAGTGTTAAGTTCGCAACTATCTCAGTCAATTGCTCCTCTCTCCTCCTCCTTCCAAGCTGTGTTCTTCTCTTCCTTGGTGGTAACTTGTTCAGCTCCTCAAGGCACTTTCAAGGGTTTGCTTATTTTTGTCTCTTCTTTACTATAATAAAGGTCAGGTTCCAGCTCCTTTTCAGTCCCCAGTCAATACACAACACATAACAAGGAACCTGGCCCATGACTGGTGTGCTTAATAACCATTCATTAGATGAAACAATGTTCTAAATGCCTTGCATTAATTCTCTCATTTAATGAATGATCTTCCTGTGAGCTTACTGAGGACAATGTGCTCTTGGTCACACAGCTAATAAATGCCTATAGTAAAATTCAAAGCGAACCAGTTCTGCAGGACTTCAGATCATGGTCTTGTCCATTATATGCTCATTTGACAAACTCACAGATTCATAACACCAGTTTGGTATAGATATTTAGAATTGTTTGTGTTTTTTAAAAGGATCTTTCACAATTTTGACCCATACACAATCCTTTTCAGTGTCTCTTTAGCACTGCTTCTCTCAAGTGTCCATCATCTATATTCAGCTTAGTAGCTCTTCAGCAACTTGGAGTAAAGTAGATCAAGAAAGGAAAAGGCAAGACACATGCTTCCATCATATATATAGCTCCTGCTATATACAAGGCCAGGGAACAAAACTCTCACTCTGTTTTAACACCTCAGTATGAGTTAAAGCTGCATGAATGATAGCAGTTTGTTAGATGGAGCTTTGGTTAGAATTTGAAAGGAATCATTGCTATATTTTACTGATACTTCTAACTTAAGCTAATAAAGATATATGGATTGTTTTTAAAAAGAGAAAGCAGTTAAGTTTCTGCTATGGGTTGAACTGGGGCCCCCCTACCCTTTGACTCATATATTGAAGCTCTAACTTCCAACGTGGTGATACTTGATGGTGAGGTGTTTAGGAGTTAATTAAGCTTTGTTGTTTTTATTGTTCAGTCCCTCTGTTGTGTTTGACTCTCTGCAACCCTGGGGACTGCAGCGCCAGGCTTCTCTATCCTTCACTGTCTTCTGGAGTTTGCTCAAACTCAATGATGCCATCCAACTGTCTCATCCTATGTCTCCCCCTTCTTTTGCCCTCAAATTAAGTTTAGATGTGGGTCCCTCATTAGAGTGGAGGCCTCAGGATGGAATTTGTGCCTTTATAAAAAGAGACCTCACAGGGCTTGCTTCCTCTCTCTCTCCAATGGAAGGCACCAAGGAAAGTCCATGTGAGGACATAGCAAGAAGGCAGATACCAAAAACCTGAAAAATGGAACATTTCCTGCCATTAACAGTAGACGAAGGATGCCACAGTCATCCAAGTTTGCAGCCCTTCTACATGAGCTGGTGAACTCTGAGGAAGGCAGGGAGAAAGAATATCTGATGTCACCCCCTACTGTGAATCCTGAGGAAACTCAGCATGTGATAATAAAGATACTGGCCCCAGATAGCTGAGATTGAAAAAAGAAAAAAAAGATTTCAGTGGGCCCAGACTCTTGCATCTTCCCATATATCTTTAACAATAATCTTATGACATTCCTGATTACCTCCCCTTTGTTACAAAATTCCCATGTGTCCTAGCTCCTGTCTTCATCTCCTTGGAGCAATCTCTGAGAGCTATTTGAGTTGCTGTTTCCCAGGCTACATCCCTGGTTTTGCCCCAAATAAAACTACTCACAACTCTCACACTGAGCTTTTTTTTTTTTTTAACATATCCAAGGAGAGAGCGCTCACCTGATACTGATCCTCTGTCACTTTGACTTCAAACTTCCAGTCTCCACAACTCTGAGAAACAAATGCCTGTTGTTTAAGCTACCCCAACTGTGGTGTTTTATTTATGGTAGCCCAAGTTGACTGGGACAGTTTCCTCTGCCGAAAGCAAAACCTTATATAGTGTGAACACTACTATCACTTCTCATACATCATCTCTTTGTGATTTTAGGTCATGTCCTTATGTTGCTATCTTCTCATAGTCATTCAGTTCAGTTCAGTCATTCAGTCGTGTCCAACTCTTTATGACCCCATGGGCAGAAGGCTTCCCTGTCCATCACCAACTCCCGGAGTTTCCTCAAACTCATGTCCATCAAGTCAGTGATGCCATCCTACCAACTCATCCTCTGTTGTTCCCTTCTCTTCCTGCCTTAAATCTTTCCTAGAATCAAGGTCTTTTCCAATGAGTCAGTTCTTCACATCAGATGGCCAAAGTATTGGAGCTTCAGCTTCAGCATCAGTCCTTCTAGTGAATATTCAGAACTGATTTTCTTTAAGATTGACTGGTTTGATTTCCTTGCAGTCCAAGGGACATTCAAGAATCTTCACCAACACCACAGCTCAAGAGCATCAATTCTTCACCACTCAGTTTTCTTTACAGTCCAACTCTCACATCCATACATGACTATTGGAAAAACCAGAGCTTTGACTATATGGACCTTTGCTGGCAAAGCAATGTCTCTGCTTTTTAATATGCTCTCTAGGTTTGTCATAGCTTTTCTTCCAAGGAGCGAGCATCTTTTAATTCCATGGCTGCAGTCACTATCTGCAGTGATCTTGAATAGTCATTTGACCTTTGGGATATTGGGGAAATTTTAAAAAATAGAGACCACTTGCATATTGGCTTCTAAATATTTGGTGACATAGCATTTTCCATATTACTGGATCTGAGCACTTTATATGATAGGGGAAAAATTATATAAAAAGTTTTCACAAAACCTTTGGTGGTTGGTGGTTTAGTTGCTAAGTCATGTCTGACTCTTGTGACCCCATGGACTGTAGCCTGCCAGGCTCCTCTGTCCATGGGATTCTCCAGACAAAACTACTGGAGTAGGTTGTCATTCCCTTCTCCAGGAGGTTTTCCTGACCCAGGAATAGAACCCTGGTCTCCTGCACTGCAGGCAGATTTTTTACCAACTGAGCTATGAGGGGAGATTTGTAATACTATGTCATATTTTTCTTACAATCTCATCTTTATTTTATATCTATATGAAAATGAGAAGAGAGTCTTAAATATATCCTATCTTCTATGATAGTCTAAAACTTTTATCTCTGAATGTCATTTTGGTTTGAAAACTAATGATTTTAAGCTCTGTAACTTCTTAACTTTAAGAAAGTATCCCCAAGCATAAACTAACTACACCAAAGGGAAAAAAACACAAATTAAAGAAAACTTGTGTATGAATCCACCTATTTTGCCCTAGAATAAATAGATACACATAATGATAAATACAGAGAAGAAAATGTGGATATGCCTAGAATTTTCAAAGAAGAATGTTCATATCCTTGGTTATCTTAACCAGAGTTTAAGAAGAACTTTGAGGAAAACCTTCTATATCAGAGTTGCTTTAGGCTTTAAACTACTATAATACTTTGAAGGAGGCAAACAAAAACTGATCATTTATATTTTACCCCTAAACATGTTAGACACTCTTCTGTATGGCTTACCCTCACTGTCTCCATTTTGTCAGCTCCATCTTAGGCCCCACCCCTTTCTAGATGACTGAGCCTCAGCCTCATAAGAAGTGTGTCCAAGACCTATGTTTCCTCCAACCTTTACCCTGCCTTCATCTGATATGAAAACTGGAAGAACGCCTTTTGCTGTTGCAGATAATGGCCATGAGATCCCTGGTGGGTACAGGTGTGTTTCTCCCTAATAGTCAGACTCTACTCTTAGCTTTGACCCCTTTAAATCTTCCTGTACCCCTTTCAGCACAGAGTGCAGCTGCAAGTGCCTATGGACCATCATCAACCCAATCCTGCCCACATTTAAATTGCCCACAATAATCTTCATAATTGCATTTTATGGAGCTGCCTGATTTGTTTTTTTGGCCTCAAATTTTCTTCTCAGTTCAGAGGGTATTTCTCAATATCGTCACCTGCCAATACTCCTATAAGATGAATCAATCCAGTGCACCCTATAACCTAGAAATATATTTAGTTCTTTACATCCTCAGTTTATCACTTTATCACTTTCAATATTGATTTTGTCTCTTCTTTATCTTCAATATTCTCGAGATGAAGAAGAGAATAACCTCTGGACATGTTATATTGTTTTTAAAACAGTGGCTTGAATAAGTCTTTTCCTTTTTTTTTTCAATTTGCTTCTCCTTAATTTGACTTTCTACCCCTACTCATGGAAAGAAAGAGGATGCAATATGAATATCCTAACCAAAGAATTTTGCTAATAAGCTCATGAAACAGGCCATATATGGCTGTTAGCATAAATGATGCCATCTTGGGTCCTTACAGTTTCTCCTATCTTTTCACTGACTCTACCCAGGACTGTAGTATGAGTAAATCACTCTCTGTCATCAAGGGCTTTGCAGTTAATATATATTGTTTATTAATCATTGGGGTCAAGTAGCCTCCATGTTCTATTAGTCCCCAAACAGTATCCATTCAGAAACTTTGACATAGGGATGCACATTCTGTTTGGAAGCACCTACACCCACACCCTGGATTAACTGTAAAATTATCCCAATGGCCCTTCAGTGGTGTCTTTCTCTTAAGGACAGAAAGAGTTGAGCTTAGCGACAAAGTTTCAGTTTGAAAACAGAATATAAAGGAAATATAGGAAAGAATTTCTTGGTTGAAATATGAAACTGATTCCCATTGCCATGCTGTAGAAGATTCTCAAGGTAAGAAATGATCTTAAGACAATTATCTATTTAAATATGTATTATAAAATCCTTTGTTAAGATTCCAGAAAGATTTAAGATGGTGCCTAGTTGACCCCTGTGAAAGTGGAATATCTCCTGTCATGTCAGTAAACAACAATGTCACAGCCATCAGCCGTTTCAATTTGGGCCTCCAAATGTAAATTTCTGAGCGTGAAGTGCCCCCAAAGGGAAAACAATGCCTCCATTCAGCAACTGTCTGATACCTCACCCCTCCCCCGCCACAGTGAGTGCTGAGGAGCACCAGGGGACGTGAGACATGAAAAAACAAGATGCCGGCCCCAGAGAGCTGAGATGCTTATAAAAGAAATGATTTCAGTGAGCCCAGATGCTTGCATCTTCCCGTACATAGAAGAGCCACTAAATTCCATGATATATCTGGTTTTCCTTCATTAACATAATCGTTGATGCTCAGACTGCCTGCCTCCTTTTTTGTTACAAACTTCTGTCTGTCCTGACTCCTTTCCCTGCCTCCTTGGAGTACTTTCTCAGAGCTACCTGAGATGCTGTCTCCCAGGACTGAAGTCCTAAACATTTCCACCAAATAAACCACTCTGTACTTCCAGGTTGTGACTATATTTTTTAGTCAACACCCCTAATCAGTCAAAAAGGTTTCTAAAAATTAAGTGTCTTCCAACAACAGTTTTATGTGTTCAAAGTAGATAGAGATCTGTTCTGAAAAGAATTACGTATATTACTTTTGGGGCATGGCATCAACCCCAATGAGAGTCATAATAATTTGAAGAGAATGATACTGATGCGAACACTACTCCTTGGAAAAGACTTTAACTTTCTATGAAATGGAGAGCAGGCTGAGGCAGCTAGTCAGCTGAAAATCAGTTATCGCTATAAAAACAGAAGACTTCTTAGAGAGCAAAAGCAAAGTCAAGATCCAAGAACAAAGTATTTGAGAATTACTCCCAGGCTCCAATACTTTGGCCACTTGATGCAAAGAGTTGACTCCTTGGAAAAGACCCTGATGCTGGGAAAAATAGAAAGCAGGAGAAGGGGATGAGATGGTTGGATGGCATCTCATCTCAACAGAGGATGAGATGGTTGGATGGCATCACTGACTCAATGGACATGAGTCTGAGCAAACTCCGGGAGAATGTGAAGGACAGGGAGGCCTGGTGTGCTGCAGTCCTTTGGTCACAAAGAGTCAGACAGACTGGGCAACTGAACAACCCAGGCTGCAGAACTTGAACCTCATTAGGGAATCTGCTTTGGCCCCAGAGAAGGGAAAGCTGGTGATATGCACCCAATTGTCTTTCAAAATTACTAGAAAATCGTAACTGGTATATGTGTCCCACTGAGTCTCTTTTTCTTAAATATATAGTTTCTTAATTTTAGAGTACTTTTATATATTTATTGGAAAGCTGGAAGAATAATACAGAGAATCCTCTTATACTCCTATCCACTCTCCCAAACCATTAATGGTTTGTATAACCATGAAACATTTGTCACAACTAAGGAAATAATATTGCATTTACAATATAGTAATATAGTAGTTGGACTTCCTGGTGGCTTAGCTGGTAAAGAATCTGCCTGCAATGCAGGAGACCTGGGTTCCATCCCTGGGTTGGGAAGATCCCCTGGAGAAGGGAACAGCTACCCACTCCAGTATTCTGGCCTGGAGAATCCCATGGAATGTATAGTCCATGGGGTCACAAACAGCTGGACACGACTGAGTGACTTTCACTTTCTCCACTTTTTTACTTTCAATATAGTAGTTACATTACTAATAATGAAGCTCTAGAGTGTATTTTGATCTTACTATTTCCCCCACCGTCCTAACGTTCTGTTTCAAGATATGTTGCAAGATAATCACGGTGTATCCAGTCATTACAACTCTTCACTTTCTTCTGGTATGAAGGTATCTTAGTCTTTTATTTGACAACCTTGACAGTTTTGAGGTGTACTGGCCAGGTATATTGAAGACAAACTAGGGCACTTTGACCCTCAAATTAAAGTTTGTTTTTTTAACGGCTTGCTGCTGCTGCTAAGTCGCTTCAGTCATGTCCGTCTCTGTGCAACCCCATAGACAGCAGCCCACCAGGCTCCCCCATCCCTGGGATTCTCCAGGCAAGAACACTGGAGTGGGTTGCCATTTCCTTCTCCAATGCATGAAAGTGAAAAGTGAAAGTGAAGTCGCTCAGTCATGTCTGACTCTTCGCGACCCCATGGACTGCAGCCTACCAGGCTCCTCCGTCCATGGGATTTTCCAGGCAAGAGTACTGGAGTGGGGTGCCATTGCCTTCTCCATTTAATGGCTTAGAACCAGTCAGTTTCCAAGGAGCTCTGGTTCCTTCTACTGCTTAATGGAATTAGAAAGCAAGATCTAGGTGTTGAATATGCCTACGGTTCCATTCTTAATTTTTGAACTGGAGTGTCTATTATGGTTATTCTGCCCCTCTCTTACCATTGTATAACAAATGTGAGACTGGAAGACAATCTTGTTTCTGGTTCCCAGCTCTTATCAAAAGGAGCTGACCTGAGGAACCGAACCTGAGAAACTCACCCAAACCGAACCAGAGACTAGTTATGAGATCCTGGACTAATGCTATAATAGGGGTGAGCATTTGGAATCCTTGGTTGTGAGTAAGCACGTTTTGCATGTTAAAGAGTAATTTGTGTAATCAGAAGTGGACTCTGATACATTGTTTGATGGCTAAGACGTTGTGCACATTCCTTTGCAAAGCAGCTCTGCAGCTCATCCCATTCAGAGATGGAGTCTGTTTCTCCCTTCTCTTAAAATTGAGCTGGCCTTGTGGTGGAAAAAATGTGGAGGAAGTGACATTTTTAAGTTCCTGATCATGAGCCTTAAGAGACCTTGCAACTGCTGCCTTCATTCTCTCGGATCTTAAGACTTCTAGGTTTGTGAAGAAGCCCAGCCCTCAGCTAACTCACCAACTAAACACAACAACGTAAGTGAACCCAGGGGAGCCCAGCAGAGTACAGCCGACAAATAGAATCACGAGAAATGATAAATCACTATGTTTTGGAGTTAGTTTGTTAGGAAGAAATGGATAATTAACGGTACAAATGACCGCCAAAAAGATATTTCTACTGATCCAATATGTCCTACCTGTAAGTTCCACTTACCCTAGTCCCAGGTTTTGGTAGGCAATAAAACATAGTAAATTGTAATAGTAAGTTAATCTTAATTTTCTCCTTTCATATTATAGTATTTTATTGATGACATATGGAATTAATGCTTTACTGGAAAAGAGAGTTTTATCAGTAAAAATTTTGAGAAAATTTTCTGTCACAAATTGGCAACGTATTTGGAGAATTGAAACCTCTGATTCCCCCTCAGATGGCATCTTACAGATACCTGCTTACTCCATCTGAAACTAGAGGTTAGTTCTCTGGAGTCAAGGTTGGTACACTGCAGTGTAATTGTTACTGGAAACTGGTGGGCTTACATTTTTCAATAGAGATAGAGATAATAACTTTTTCATGAAGAAATGTCTGTTTATCTCCCCAGAATTACTTCAAATCACTGACATTTTTATTCTTTCCTAAACACACTGGCCTTCTGAGTCCCTTGAAGAGACTTCTTTTCCTTAGTTGATTGCTAGGTTTCTAATATCTTTATATAGTGTTGATTTTGATTGACATCACTTCATTCATCCCTTCAACAAACACATATTAAACATAACATTCAATGAACCAGGAACACAATGATTACTATACAGCTGCCTTACCTTAAAAGCATATGAATGAACAATTATGATGAAATACTGTCAGTGTAACCATAGAGGAAGGAATGGGTAGTCATCTAATGTAAACTGGGTGAATTGTAAAAAAGACTTAAGAGTAAGACTCCATTATGTAACTACTGCTGACAGTTTTTAAGCCAAACACCTCTCATTTCCCCTTTTGCCCCACATCTGGGCAAACTTATAAGGAGGCTTGAGTGCTTCCTCCTTTGTTATGGATAGTTCAAAAACATTTTCCCTGAAAAAGTGAAAGTGAAAGTTGCTCAGTCACGTCCGACTCTTTAAGACCCTATGGATGTAGCCCACCAGGCTCTTCTGTCCATGGAGTTCTCCAGGCAAAAATACTGGAGTGGGTTGCCATTTCCTTCTCCAGGGGATCTTCCCGACCCAGGGATGGAACCTGCATCACTTATGTCTCCCGCACTGCAGGCAAGTTCTTTACCACTAGCACCGCCCTGACCACACCCCCCTAAATTCCATAAAAATCTCAAACTCACCTCCTTCCCTTGACCTCTCAAATCATTTTTTTTGTTTGTCTTTGTTTTTTACCAGAGTAAGAGGCTTGCCCTGCTACCCACAGAAAGCTGATTATGTAACCAACAAACATTTTCAAAACGTCCTGCTGCCTATGTCCCACCATCAGTCTCAAATCAAATTTTGAGTAAGTCTAGCTATCTTGTGACCACAAACAGGTGATCATAAAGATAGCTTGGGTGATATCTGAATGGCATTTTAAAGTGTGTGTACTTAGCATGTGGGATTATAATTCTTTCTTTTACCTGTTTATGTCTTGCCCAGAGATATCTAACATCGTATGTGTGTGTGTGTGTGTGTGTGTGTGTGTGTGTGTGTGTGTGTGTGGGTGCACTAAGTCATTTCAGTCATGTTGGACTCATGATCTTATGGGCTTTGGCTGGCAGGCTCTTCTGTCCATGGGATTCCCCAGGCAGGAATACTGAAGTGGGTTACCATGCCCTTCTCCAGTGGATCTTCCTGACCCAGGATCAAATCCGTGTCTCTTATGTCTCCAGCATTGGTAGGCGGGTTCTTTACCACTAGCGCCACCTGGCAAGCCCTTCTAATACCTTAAAGGTAAAAAATTACTCATTCTTGTATCCATATCATGTACCAGCATGGTACATGGAATACAAAACATATGCAAATACTTTTTGAACACATGAATGATTTCTTTAAAAAAAAATAGGATTGTGAAATTTGTGAGTACAAATACATATTTTATTAATTTTTGGATCTTCTGAATATCTAATGCAATTAAATCTATTACCCATAGAAAGAAAATCAACTTAAAAAGTGGATAAAGAATATACTGCAGTAAGAATATTCTAGAAAAATTAAACCTGAAGATATAAATTCACACATCTGATAGTGATTCATAATTGAATATCATTTTCTCTTTAGTTATGATGGTTTATATCAGCCCCATTCCCAAACTAAAAATAGCTGAGTCATGTAACTACTGCCACCATCACTTTATCCCAGGTCTGTACGTGCAGAATGAAAGATTTTCACTACAGTTCACTCTGGTAGCATTTCACAGGAAATTTCAGTGAAGGGGCTGAAAGAAAATCATTACCCAAGGAGCCTTAGGCTTGAAGAGAAATCTCTCTTTATGAAGAGTTTCTAAAGGAAATGCGTGAGGAGCAACTTGGAGGATGAGATTGTTTTCTTCTATGACTACGTGAATATCTTTCAGCAACAGTATAAATCTGTGAAACAAGGAGGAGACTGAAATTTTCCATGATGAAAGAGACTAAATAGGAAATCCACGCGACAAACCCATGTTGATCAAAATTCTTGGTGCATTTGACATGGTGCTTTGCCATGTTACACTCAGTTCTGGCTTCTGAAGAACAGCGCTATAGATCCAGCATACACCCACAACACTCTGTGCCCGCTGCACAAGCCCAAATAAAGCAAATGATGAATGCATGTGTGCCAAAGGCTTAGAGTACAGGGCTTTTTCCAAATACTAGACTAAAGAAAGTCTTTGTGACTGTTATCCCAAACTGTAGTATATAAAATAAGAGTGAGTGATTGTTTTAAAATTCTTATTCTAAGTTCACTCCAAAGAAATTCTGATCCTCTAGGTTTGGGGTAGAGTGCTTAAATCTACGTATGTAGAAAATACCCATAGTGATTCTTGTGCAGGTATTATAAGGACCACATTTCAACCAAGATTTAGGAGAGACCTGGCACCATCATTTGCTTGGTTTTAACTGAGTAAACCTCTACTCTGGTGAGACTCACACTACTTTAATCTTTTCATTGGCAGAGTGGAAAGGAGAGATTGAAAAACTAGGTTCACGCAAGATAATAGTTGTATGCCAATTCTATTTTTGGTAGTTACACTGCTACTGTTAAATTTTAATTCCAGAGCCAAAGCGAAAGGCATGGGTCCAAGCGCCAAGAAAAGCTGATATATGGGGAAGAATTGTGTTTGACTTCATGAACACCAGTTAGTTCCACCATGTCTGTGTCTCTGGAGTGGGTGATGAGGGGAGGGCCCTGGTCATCCATGCATGCTTAAGGCACATTGCTCAGCCTGTATCCCCAAACCACATCACCATTCTCATCCCTGCCCTCAGCAGCACCCTGAACTCCAAAAGAGAGTTCTAACCAATCTTCCAGGTGGTGCTAGCAAGCAGTCTTCATCAAGATTTATTCTGGGCTCTGTTTTCTCTGGCCCTCGATGACAACGTCGTGAGTGTGTCAGTCGCTCAACTGTGTCCGACTCTTTGCTGCCCCATGGACTGTAGCCTGCCAGTCTTCTCTGTCCAGGGAACTTCTCCAGGCAAAAATACTGGAGTGAGCTGCCATTCCCTTCTCCAGGGGATCTCCAGACCCAGGGATTGAGCGCAGGTCTCCTGCCCTGCAGACAGATTCTTTACCGCTTGAGCTACCAGAGAAACCCAACAATGCCATAAGCTTATTGAATGAATTAGCTTTTTCCAAGACTAACACAATGCCTTGCAGGGCTGACATGTAGTCTTCCTTTCTTACAGTATGTACTCCACCCTAAATAAGTGCTGCAGTCCACGGGGCCGCACAGAGTCAGACAGGACTGAGCAACAACAGCAAGGTGGTTAATGCTGAGAATCTCAGGCCTCGTGAAAGAATAATATTGTAAAATAATTAGCCCACAATGAAAACAAATACGCTAATTTAAAAAAAGAATAATGAAGCATATATTTGGACTCGGAAGATAGCTAGACATTCCTAAAATCATAGGGTTAGTCTTGCCGCCCGGCCTTCTCCTCATCTGCCCGCTGCCTGCCTTTGCCCTGGGTCTCCTCCTCCCAGAGCCATCCAGTGGTCAGGCATTGCGTTCATGCCTTCCCTGCCTCACACTCTCAGGCTTCATTAGCCTGAGGAAAGGCACCTTTATGTGATCAGTAGATCTCTTACTATTAATACGAATTTAAGAAAATAGGGAGCAGTAAGCTTGAGACCTCTGTAGGATATAAATCAAGGTGAAAGGAAGTGTGGAAATAGGGGAGTTAAATATGGGCGTTGAGGCAAACATACTCTGGTCTCAAGGAATCTGCCTTTCCTTACTTTTCTGCCCTCACAAGGCCATAAACTGCTTCAAAACCAAGAAGGGGGAAAAGGCAGCTCTAGTAGCAAAGGAGATAAAGACACAATTCCAGCTTTTTTAATTGAATCATTTTGTTTTTTTAATGCAACAATTGTTCTTGTTAAGTATAAATTCTCACTAGACTTATTTATTAGCCAATTTCTAAATGTGGCCATAAAAACACAAGGTACCAAATAGGAAAAAAAAATACTAAAAAGCTTTCTATACTTAGTGGAGAGAATGGTCTTTATTATTAAGGACAGAAAGAAAATAAGTTTGACCAAAACGACCTTCTTAGTGTGGAATCAATAGAAAATGAGTGAGGATTTTTACATAATGAGCACCCTGAAAGCCATCATTTCACAGCACTTAGCTCATTTGTGCAGTAACCTACTATCCTTTTCTTCTTAGTAAACAAAAAAACAAACAAAAACGTGGAAAGCTCTCATTGTGGTTAGCATCGGGATTCTTCTGCATCTGTCTCTGTGACAGCTGGTAGAACTAAACACATCTCTGTTGTTATTTTCTTTAAAACAATATGATAGTTAAAGGAAAGCTAACTAATTCAATTCAATTCTATCTTTATAACAGGATGGCTAATCCTTAGAAACCATCACCAGAATATAATGTCTCAGCTTTCAAATAGCCATTGGTATATTGCAAACCCGTTCCTAACCACTTGACTATGTTTCATAGCCAGAATCTCATCTCAGTAGCCAGATAAGGCTGGTAATATCTATGCTAACCTACAGTCTCTAGCATTAAAATACTTTAGCCAGACAGTTCACAATTATTTATCATGTTTTTGATGCAAAAGGATTATGTTAAACATTGGGTCAGCCGAAAAGTTCACATGGGTTTTTTATAACATCTTACAGAAAAATCCAAATGAACGTTTTAGCCAACCTAATTTATAAAATTCTAGCAAGCCTAACTTTCAGACATAAAAAGGAATGTTTTATATATAGAAGATATTTATAACTCCCTGCTATGGACTTGTGTTTCCCTAACCCCCAGTGTAACTGTATGTGGAGGGTGAGCATATAGGGAAGTAATAAAGGTTAAATAAGGTCATAAGGGTGAAGTCCTAAACCTACAGAATTATAGGATCATTAGAAGAGAAACGAGAGAGCACTCTCTTTCCAACATGTGAGGGCATGTGAGGACAGCAAGAAGGTGGCTGTCTACAAGACACAAAACAAGCTCTCACCAGAAGCTGAGTCAGGTGCTTCTTTGATCTTTGACTTCCCAGCCTACTGAATTTTGACAGATAAATGTCTATTGTTTAGTTCTCCAGTCTGTGCTATTTGATTATAGTAGCCTGAGCTTCCTAAGACATTCTCATTAGTCACCGTGCCTACCAGTCTGTCTCGGGACACAACATCCACCTTCTGCCATACATTTTATCCTTCTTTAATTTATTCCTATTCTTAGCACATATTTTCATTTAACTTAAAATAAAGGTATTTAAAATTTATTCCTTTTATTTTGTCTTCCCCAGTAAGGATGTAAGCTCCATAAGGGCAGGGATTTTTTTTTTTTCTGCTTAATTCACTGCCATATCTCCAACACCTGGAAGAGAGACTTATCTTCTTGTTCTTTGAACAATAACCTTTAAAATGCTGGAGAATATTGAACTCAGCCTGGAAACTCAGAAAAAACAAACAACAGTATATAAACAAAGAACCAAACAAATTAACAAATTAAATTACATATTAATTAAAGTTAGAACAAGAAAGGATTTAAACTTGGTATTTAAAGGACTGCGTAAAAGTAGTGTTGCAGCAAAAAGTAGCTTTATTACACTTCTGTAAATTGACATACAACACTTCACAATTTTAGGCTGAAATTTTGTAGGAATAAATTATAAAGAATATTGAATCCAGTAATTTTCAACATATAATACTCTGTAGGTCAGTCTAAGCAAGGAAAATGTACTATTTGCTCTTCAGTAAGTACTTTGAAATAATAGAAACCCATTTAACACAGTAATCATATTTCAGTTTATTTTCCATCTAAAGTGGTTATTATATGCTGAGTCAGTGCAAAGGATTATTTAAAAAGTAATTAAATGTATTGAAAAACATAAAAATATAAGTGGGACATATGACATGATATCTTTTGTGACTAAAAATCTCTAGATTGTGCAAGCCTCACTAAACTCCCTATTGAAAAACTGGCAAAAAAATCAACACCCAAAGGACAGTCTGTGTTGAATTAGATGATCATCCCTACTGCAGAATGCAGAACATCCACCTCCGGTCATATGCCCATTCAAAACCATCTTTGGGTAAACACTAAATGTCAAACATCACCCGTACAGGGTATGAACACATTAACATTTTCATTAAAAAAGAGAGATCTATTTTCTCACTACATTACACAGTTACACAATAGAGATCTGTCAAATACATACTGCAAAGTAATTCAAGTTAGAGTTTTAACACTAGAATCATACAATTGGGGGCAGATAATCTTTAAAATGAAAGACAAATGGTAAATTAAGGACACTGAATCTGTATAAATGTAATATTAACAGTCTTTTCCTGGTTACTTGCTTTATGGTTAATTTGTATATTGTATGTCACTCTGTTAAGTCCTTAACACTCTTAGAGGTCAGTTTTAATTTTTCCCTATTTTATTTTACCATAATAAGTAATATGTAAGTAGTTTATCATATACAAAAATAAGTAATCTCATAAAAATAGTTCAACATGATTAGGAACATTCTAGCATCGGGACCTAATTGTAGTTTTTCTATTGTCAATATCTGCTTTGAAATAAACATCTATATTTTAGGATCTTGTGTGTGTGAAACTCACACTGAGTCACTGGGCTCTCAAAACTTAATTCTAGGGAGTTCCTCCAGGTCTACAGTCACTGTGGCCTTAGCATACAGGATAAGCCTTAGAGCAAAGGGTTTATGGTACCTTTGTTTTGATCTTCTTTTACTTTGAAAACAATAATATTTGATGAAAGTTATGACTTTTAAGCTTTATCCATTAAATATCTACTATAAACCCTGAAATGCATTCAAATACATCTTCTCAAGCAATTGTGTGCTAGCTTCAATAAAAAATATAGAAGAAACTATCCGTCGATTAACTGTAATGATTATAATTCCATCTACAGTCCATAATCTCTAACAAATTAGAAAACGTCTACAGTGCATAAATTTTATAATAGGCCAAAGCTGCATAGAAATACATCAATTTATGTGCCCGTGACCAGTGTATTAGAGACAGTGACTGTTGCCACCATCCACAACTGGAATAATTTAATCAGACAAAGCAGAGTGAAATTCCTTTTTTTAAGGAAGTTTACTTTCAACTATTATTTCCACCTTTTCTTGGAACAGTATATGATGGGAAGGAAAACTGGCTTCACTCATTTCATTCCAAATTAGTGATGAAGGGATTGAGGCTTCCTGTGGGACAAAAACTATTTTTGTATTTCATGTCAATCAAAATTAACATAGCTAAATAAGTTATAAAAATTTGAAATGCTTATTATTCCTCTTTTACACTGTCTGCTTAGGATTTAATGGTAAAAGCAAGGGCCATATGAATGTTTGTTATAATTTGCTAGGGACCATTAAATCACTTGGCAGATATTAGCTTTAATGGTAAAAGCAAGGGCCATATGAATGTTTGTTATAATTTGCTAGGGACCATTAAATCACTTGGCAGATATTAGCATTTTCTCTTACAGATGTCCAGAGAAACACCTAAATGACCTAAAACTAAAGCCTTTTAACTTATTTTGCAAACTCTTTCTCAAATTCACTTCAAAGTACTTGGCTTTTTGTTAACTGATAATTTCTAGGACAGCTAAAATGCCTTAAGACTAATGCATGTATCTATACCTATTTTTGAAAGTGATATTTCTTCATAGGTAAATCAAATTGCGAGATAAACATATATAACTATATGTGATTTAAAATCTATGTAGAATCGTGAAAACAGTAACTTATACAAGTCAGCCTAGCCTGTGGTTTTACTTGTCAATTACTCTGTTGATTTAGTGGGTTTATAGGTAAGCATTTATCTAAGCTCTTTTCTAACAAAAGAAAAAAATAAAGCATTCTATGGAGTTCTATCTTAGACAGACAAATGTATTATAGTACATTGACTATCTCTCTGAAATAGGAAAGTCTCAAACTACTATAGCTAATCCTATATTAGAATAGCACAAAATTATTCTGCTGTTGATGCTTTATCCTCTATAAATCACATTTGTGAAAAAACATAAAATGTGCAACTTCCACATTTTCTAGTTTCGACAAGACGTAAGCTGAAAATAGAGACTTTTTGTGGGTGGGGATGTGCAAACTAGGGCTAAGGTCTGAAGATCCTAAACATTTTTAATAGCCACAACAAAACCAAAGTCAAGAACCTGATTTCACTGGGACACTAGTGATGTAAGACTTCCATGCACGGAAGGATATGAAGAAGAATGGTTTCCAATTTGTCATTTGTTTTTGCTTGACTTACTTTCTGTGAATTTCATATCATATTACATTAATATTTCATGGCTTATTGATATTTAATGGCTTTTTTGGTAGGGGGAAATGGCACACTTGATAAGTTGTTTCTAACTAATACATAGTTACATATGATCCTGCATTTTTACAAATGATTTGCAAATGTTCTAAATCTCCTATAATAGGACAAAGTACTTCTCACTTTTAGAAATCAACTTATAACAAAACTAAATTAACACAGAACATTGTGGTATAAAAAAAGGACATAAATTCATGTTTATCTTTCAGTACACTAAAATTAAATGCATACTGATTTTTATAAAATAACTATACAGTAACCTACAAAGTGAATTTACTTACTGACAAAGATTAGATAGAATTGTTGGCAAACCTTGAGCAGTGGTTATGCAGTTACAAAGTCACACACTCATCATAAAGGTCATATGTAGGTTCTACACAACAAAAAAGTTTGTGCAAATCACTTGAGTATGGCCTTTTCAGGGAAGTTGTTAAAGAAAAATGGTACTGCAGCAAAAGAGTCTCAGATTTCACTGTGGTCACTGAGCATGCTCAAATTCTGAAATAGAAGAGAAAGAAATTAGCACTTGCTACTTGTTTTCTTCTTTAGTTTCTAAGTGCCTGTCCGACTCTTTTGTGACCCCATGGACTGCAGCCGGCCAGGCTCCACTGTCTATGGAATTTTCCAGGCAAGAATACTGGGTTGTTGTGTACGTGTGCACGCGCGTGCTCAGTCACTCAGTCACCTCTGAATCTTTGCAACCACACAGAGTGTAACCTGCCAAGCTCCTCTGTCCATGGAATTCTCCAGGCAAGAATATTGGAGTGGGTTGCCATTTGCTCCTCCACGGGCTCTTCCTGACCCATGGATCGAACCTGCATCTCATGTGGCTCTTGCATTGGCAGGCGAATTCTTTACCACTGAGCCCCCTGGGAAGCCCAACTTGCTACTTAAATTTAAATTGATAACAGTAGGTAAAAGAACATTAGAAACTGAAGCCAGCTGTCTCGTCAAGCTAAGAAAATGGATATTCTCTGAGGCATCAGAGTATAGAAGTTTATAGCTCCAAGTGCCAGGTCAGACTGCTGACTTTGAAATTGGCTCTACCACTTACAAATGGTATAACTTCCCTGAACCTCAGTTTCCTCATTTCTAACAATAGGTTAAATAATAGTATCTACTTCATAAGCTTGTGGTGAGTTTAGTGAAGAAATATAGGCAAAGCTCCTAGCATAGTCTTGGAACATAATGAGCACTCAATGAATGTTCATAATATATACTATTTAGTAGTAGTGGCAGTGGAAATAATAATAATAGCATTATTATTTTTAAATTTTTATTACTTTGTAAATGTATACTGTTCTGATTGCATGTAATGAGGATGACCCAGGGAGACAATAAATGCTGTTCCAGGAATAAGGAAAGGTAAAACAATTCAAGATTTAAAAAAAGATTGTGGGAAATCAAATTTCTAGGGATAGTTCTAAAATTAACCATATAGCCCAGTATTAGAAGATAACTTTGACACTTCAGACCATGTGAGCACTGGCTTCTGCAAATAGTATTTCCCAAAATGGCAATATGAGCTTAGAGTAAAGGGTATCAGAGCAGTTAAGAGCTATTTGGTTACATTTAGAATTTTTGTATTTGACAGAGGTAGATTCCAACTTCCAGGATAGTGGATCCTGGAAGATGCATTTATTTCATAATCAAGCAGTTTGCACTTAATAGGTGATCACCAGATCCTTTAAATAGTGATATTGCTGGAAACTCCAAACTCTTAAACAATGTTCATACGTTGTCCAAAAAGGGAATGAAAAAATTTCTTTACTTGGAGCAGAGGACTCTGAGGAGGGGATTTTAATAGGTTTTCAGATGCAAATGGGATAATAGTCTAATTAAGAAATCACAAAACCCTTGATTCTACATTCCAATTTTCTTTTTTTTTTTTTTACATTCCAGTTTTCTTATGATTCTGGCACACCAACTTGTTCAACTCACCTTATTTAAATGCATGTTACTTATCGCAGCAGATACTGATTCAAAAAAAATTGGCTTCTCTGAATCTAGGTTTCCACAGTATTTCATTGCTTTTATCAAGGAAGCTATAAGAAAGCACAGTGATATAAGGATTCATGGGGCAGCAGAAGGACCACGTCCAGTGTTAGTCAAGGATACTCCCTTACCTGTGCAATGGACCAAAGACACATCCACACTCTTGTTCTTACAGTCCATGTAGACCTGGAAGAATTAAGATTATACACCCATAATTAATTCAGGGTAGCTGACAGGAAGAAATAAGAAGCTCAGAAGGGAGAATCTACAGTTTAAAAAAAAAAAAATGATGTTGTATCACCAGGGGGTGGCACTGTAACGCAATAAGGCATACTCTGACTCACTTCTAAGAGATGGTCTTCACAAAGGAAGACGGATGCCAGCAAACATTTGCCTTTTATATAACTCAGTTTTGCTGCTTACATTTTTCAGTTTATTTAATAAAAATAAACACCCCACCTTTCCCTCCCTGTAAGAATAATATAAAATTGTCTCAACTGTCTTATTGGAAGTCAAGGACCCATTTGTGAAAATGATGAAATCTGCTTACTTTAATGTTCTGTTATTTATATATATATATTCATGGTGTCTCTAAATTCCATTCATGGATGGTAAATTGAAAACCTCACTACAATCAAAAATTTGATGCCCACTTTCCATTTTTATGGTCCATCAAGATGAGAGATCCTAGCTAATTTTCTTGCATACTGCAGGGTCCTGCCTTCTTTAAGTCCTAGAAATTCTCAAGTAGTAGCAACTTGAGCAAACAAATACTTAAAATCCAGGTCTTGGAACAAGTTATCCAGCTAAGATGTGGACCCAGAATTTGTCTATCTTTAAAGTCTATGTTCTTAACACATATCATAATTTACTGTAATCATAATGAAATAAACAGTGATAAGGAAACTAAAAGTAGCAAACTAATAAAAACAGCTGGTTGTGTGTATACAGAAGCACAAATGTCATTTTCTTCAAATTTATGCATCAGTTGATTTATTCCTTCATTCTATTGTGTAGCATTTTTAAATAACACAAATTTAAAAAAAATTTCTTTCTTAGCATTCCCAGTACTTAGATTATTTGAATTCCTCTGAACTTTCAACCTTAGATCTTAAACTCAGTGGGAATAGTTAACCACTGCCTCATATTTACCAACTCTAAGTCTTGATCTGCAGTATCTAGAAAAGGTAGCTAATAAACACTGGGGTATATTCAAAAACAAAGTTTAAATACAACTGGATAACAAATAAACATAGTGGTTTTTCCCAGTAAAAGTACAATGTTAGTCTCAGTTCAGTTCAGTTCAGTCGCTCAGTCATGTCTGATTCTTTGTGACCCCATGAATCGCAGCACGCCAGGCCTCCCTGTCCATCACCAACTCTCAGAGTTCACTCAAACTCATGTCCATCGAGTCGGTGATGCCATCCAGCCATCTCATCCTCTGTCGTCCCCTTCTCCTCTTGCCCCGAATCCTCCCAGCATCAGAGTCTTTTCCAATGAGTCAACTCTTCGCACGAGGTGGCCAAAGTACTGGAGCTTCAGCTTTAGCATCATTCCTTCCAAAGAAATCCCAGGGCTGATCTCCTTCAGAATGGACTGGTTGGATCTCCTTGCAGTCCAAGGTCTCAAAACACAAACCTTGGACAATAAACAACCTATGTTGTTTATCATCCATAAACAACCTATGCTGTTTAAAATGAAGATTACTGGGCCAGGACTAAGATTCAGAAGTCTGTATTTTTTTTCCTTCCATTTTTATTGAGTTATAATTGGCATATAGCACTGTATAAGTTTAAGGTGTACAACATAAGGATTTGACTTGCATACAACCTGAAATGATGACCACGATAAGTTTAGTGAACATTGATCATCTCATATAGATAGAAAATTAAAGAAATAGAAAAAAGATATTTTTCTTTGTCATGAGAACTCTCAGAATTTATTCTCTCAACAACTTTCATATGCAGCATAAAACCATGTTAATTATATTTATACCTACATCCCAACTATTTATTTATCTTATAACCAGAAGCTTGTACTTTTAACTGGATTCATCCAATTCCTCCCCCTCCTCACCCCTTGCCTGTGATTACCACAAACCTGATCTCTTTTTTTATGAGTTTTTATTTCTTTGTTTTTGGAGTATAAGTGGCTTACAATACTATGTTAGTTCCTGTTACACAACATAGTGTTTCAGTATTTCTAAACATTTCAGCCCCATGCTGGATCACAGCCTTGTTGTGGTGAAGGGGCTTGTGTAGCTCAATGAAGCTGTGAGCCATGCTGTGCAGGGCGACGCAAGATGAATGGGTCATACTAACAAAATGACTCCCTGGAGGAGGAAATGGCATCCCACTCCAGTATTCTCACCACAAGAATTCCATGAACAGTATGAAAAAGCAAAAAGATATGATGCTGGAAGATGAGCTGCCTGAGTCAGAAGGTATCCAACTTGCTACCGGAGAAGAGTGGAGGGAAATTATGAATAGCTCCAGAAATAAGGAAGCCACTGGGCCAAAGCATAAATGACACTCGGTCATGGATGAGTTTGGCAGTGAAAGTAAATGCTATAAAGAACAATATTTCATAGGAACCTGAAATATTAGGTCCATGAATCAAGATGTGAAATATTTCCTGCCATATTGGTGGGCAAGAAATGTCACAGCCACCAGCAATTTCCAGTCTCCTAATGTGGATGGGGGCTCCCAAAAGGGAACACTGTGCCTGTGATCCCACAGATGCCACCACCCTCCATGGTGACTGCTGAGGAGCCTGGGGGAATACAGGAAGCAGCCATCCACCACGTCTGCCACCCTATAGGGTGAACAGGGAATTAAGGATGTAAACAGTCAGGGAACAGGATTTGGCCCCAGATACCGGAAGTATATGTGAAAGGAATAAATTCAGTGAGCCTGGAGGCTTGCATCTTCCCAAACACAGAAGAATGCTACATTCCTTTACTTGCTATCTAATTTTCCTTACATCACAATAATCTTTGATGCTCAGACTGCCTGCCCTCTTTGTTTCAAACTAGTATATAGCCTGACTCCCCCTCCCATCTCTCTGGAGCAGTTTTCTCAAGGCTACAGAGCTGCTGGCTCCTGGGCCACATTCCCACCAAATAACTCTCTTCTTTCAGGTTGTGACTAATTTTTTAGTGGACAAAGGTAAATTGGATGTGGTCAAGGAGATGGCAAGAGTAAAAATCAACATTTTAGGAATCAGTGAACTAAAATGGATGGGAATGGGACAATTGAATTCAAATGACCATTAAATCCACTACGGTGGGCAAGAATTCCTTAGGAGTAGCTCTTATAGCAAAGAAGAATGCAGCATCTGAGTAAACCTCAAGAATGACAGAATGATCTCAATTCATTTCCAAGGCAATCCATGCAACATCACAGTAATCCAAGTCTATATCCCAACCACTGATGCTAAAGAAGCTGAAGTTGGCTGGTTCTATGAAGACTTACAATACCTTCAAGATTAACACACACACACACACACACACACACACACACACACACACACACACACAAAGATATCCTTTTCACCATAGGGGACTGGAATGCAAAAGTAGAAAGTCAAGATATACTTGGAATAACAGGCAAGTTTGGCCTTGGAGTACAAAATGAAGTAGGGCAAAGGCTAACAGAGTTTTATTAAGAGAATACTCTGGTCATAGCAAACACCCTTTTCCAAAAACTGAGGAAACAACTCTACATATGGACATCACCAGATGGTTGACACTGAAATAAGATTGATTATGTTCTTTGCAGCCAAAGATGGAGAAGCTCTGTATAGTAAGCAAAAACAAGACCTTCAGTTGAGGCAACTGTGGCTCAGATCATGAGCTCCTTATTGCAAAATTCAGGCTTAAATTGTAGAAAGTAGGGAAAATTGCTAGGCCATTCAGGAATGACCTAAGTCAAATTCCTTATTGTTGTATAGAGGAGGTGACTAATCGTTTCAAGGGATAAGATCTGGTAGATGGAATGCCTGAAGAACTATGGATGGAAGCTCGTTACACTGTACAGGAGGCATGACCAAAACAATCCCAAAGAAAAAGAAATACAAGAAGGGCAAAAGCAGAAATGACACTCAGCTGTGGATGTGCCTGGTACTGAAAGCAAAATCCGATGCTAAAAAAGAACAATACTCCATAGGAAACTGGAATGTTAGGTCCATGAATCAAGGTAAATTGGACATGGTCAAGCAGGAAATAACAAGAATGAACACTGACATCTTAGGAATCAGTGAACTAAAATGGATGGGAATGGGTGAATTTAATTCAGATGACCAATATATCTACTACTGTTGGCAAGATTCCCATAGAAGAAATGAAGTACCCCTCATAATCAATAAAAGAGTTTGAAATGCAGTACTTGGGTGCAATCTCAAAAATGACAGAATGATCTCAGTTTGTTTCCAAAGCAAACCATTCAACATCACGATAATCCAAGTCTATGCCCAACCACCAATGCCAAAGAAGCTGGAGTTGACTGGTTCTATGAAGACCTACAAGATCTTCTAGAATTAACACCAAAAAACTATGTCCTTTTCATCATAGGGGATTGAAATGCAAAAGTAGGGTATCAAGAGATACCTGGACTAACTGGCAAGTTTGGGCTGGGAGTACAAATTGAAGCAGGGCAAAGGCTAACAGAGTTTTGCTGACAGAACACATTGGTCATAGATTACATGAGGACATCACCAAATGGTCAATACCAAAATCAGATTGATTACATTCTATGAAGCTGAAGATGGAGAAACTATCAGTTCAGTTCAGTTCACTTCAGTTCAGTCGCTCAGTCATGTCTGACTCTTTGCGACCCCATGAATCGCAGCACGCCAGGCCTCCCTGTCCATCACCAACTCCCGGAGTTCACTCAGACTCACATCCATCGTGTCCGTGATGCCATCCAGCCATCTCATCCTCGGTCGTCCCCTTCTCCTCCTGCCCCCAATCCCTCCCAGCATCAGAGTCTTTTCCAAGGAGTCAACTCTTCGCATGAGGTGGCCAAAGTACTGGAGTTTCAGCTTCAGCATCATTCCTTCCAAAGAAATCCCAGGAGTGATCTCCTTCAGAATGGACTGGTTNCCTCTTCACTTTCTGCCATAAGGGTGGTGTCATCTGCATATCTGAGGTTATTGATATTTCTCCTGGCAATCTTGATTCCAGCTTGTGTTTCTTCCAGTCCAGCGTTTCTCAGGATGTACTACTCTGCATAGAAGTTAAATAAGCAGGGTGACAATATACAGCCTTGACGGACTCCTTTTCCTATTTGGAACCAGTCTGTTGTTCCATGTCCAGTTCTAACTGTTGCTTCCTGACTTGCATATAGATTTCTCAAGAGGCAGGTCAGGTGGTCTGGTATTCCCATTTCTTTCAGGATTTTCCACAGTTTCTTGTGATCCACACAGTCAAAGGCTTTGGCATAGTCAATAAAGAAACTATAGAGTCAGAAAAAACAAGAAAGTGGAGAAAACCTACAAGCCATTCAGGAATGATATAAATCAAATCCCTTATGATTATACACTGGAGGTAATGAATACATTCAAGGGATTAGATATGATAGAGTACCTGAAGAAATATGGACAAAGGTCCATAACATTGTACAGGAGGTAATGACCAAAACCATCCAAAGAAAAAGAATTGCAAGAAAGCAAAGTGGGTTTCTGAGGAGGCTTTACAAATAGGTGAGGAAAAAGAAGTGAAAAACAAGAGAGAAAGGGAGAGATATAACCAACTGAATGCTGTTCCAGAGAATAACAAGGAGAGAGAAGAAGGCATTTTTCAATGAACAATGGAGACAGAAAAACAATAGCATGGGAAAGACTAGAGGTCTATATAGTCAAAGCTATGGTCTTTCCAGTAGTCATGTACAGATGTACATGGCTTGAAATTCAGCATTTAAAAAACTAAGATCATGACATCTGGTCTGATCACTTCATGGCAAATAGAAGGGGAAAAAGTAGAAGCAATGGCATTTTTTCTTGGATGCCAAAATCCCTGTAGATGGTGACTGTAGCCATGAAATTAAAAGACACTTGCTCCTTGGAAGGAAAGCTATGACAAACCTAGATGAGGTATTCAAAGAAGAGACATCACTTTGCCAGCAAAGGTCCGGATAGCCAAAGGTGTGGTTTTTCCAGTGGTCAAGTACAGATGTGAGAGTTGGACCACAGAGTTCTCTGAGAGAAAGAAAACAAATGAGGCCAGCTCTCAGATCATCTCAGCTTTCTGCTGCAAAGCGGTTTGTGGGCCACTACATGACAGGGGGACCCATGCAAAATGCAACGGCTTCACGGAGCTGGGAAGACAGAATTGGCATTCAGGAAGGATCAAGTGGGTACATTTATGAGCAAGAATAACAGAAAGGAGGGAAATACGTAGGGAAAGAGCCCCAGAAATTATCAAAGGCTATGATTAAGTTTTTGACAGAATATAAAGTCTCACACAGGAGGAGACTGTTTGAGGCCAGAGTAAGAGAACCCCTGGGGAGGAAATAGCCAAGGAGAGGAGAATCCAGTTCCACACAGCAGAAGCTAATGGGCGACTGAGGGAAGCTGAGAAATAGACATGGGCTAATCCTCAAGATCCTCCTGCATATTTGGGGTACTGGGGGAGAGAACAAGTAGAAATAAGAAAGGGAGCACATTCCTTGTTGACTTTGAATTAAAAAAAAAAAACAAACAAACAGGAAACAATTATGGAAGTGTCTGTGTGTGTACATCCTTAGTTGCTCAGTCAAGTCTGACTCTTTGCAACTTCATGTATGGTAGCCCACCAGGCTCCTCTCCCCATGGAGATTCTCCAGGAAAGAATACCAGAGTGGGTTGCCATGCCCTCCTTCAGGGGATCTTCCCAACACAGGACTCAAACCAGGGTCTCCCACATTGTAGGCTGATTCTTTACCATCTGAGGCACCAGGGAAGCCCAGAAGTTTCTGAGTTTCCTTTGAATTGGCAAAATTAAGTATTCCATCTGAAAAATGAAGACTTCAGTTTTAAAGAGATAAAACTGTTTTATTTTTTGCAACCAGGATTGTAGGGACCCAGTGCAGAATGGAGCAAAGTGCCTCACTGCACTGGGCATTATTTCAGAGACCAGGAAGGGTTTCAGGTCAGATTGTACTCATCCATGTTATGAGAGACCACATCCTGCCATTTGCTCAGGGAAGGGACTTTTCTCCTTCTTTCCTTTTATTTTCATTATTTTTTTAATTGGAGGATAACGGCTTTAAATTTAGTCATGTTTGCTCCTGTTGTGAAACATCATGTATCAGCTATAAGTATTCATATATTCCCTCCCTCCTAAGCCTCCCTCCCATTCCCATCTCATCCAATCTAGGACATCCAAGAGCACCAGGTTGAGCTCCCTGTATTATATAACAACTTCCCACTAGTTACCTATTTATCCCAGGGACGGGGGTGCCTGGTGGGCTGCCATCTATGGGGTCGCACAGAGTCGGACACGACTGAAGCGACTTAGCAGCAGCAGCAGAGTAAATATTTAAAAGTTACTCTCTCAATTCATCCCAACTTCTCCTTCCCCTGCTATGTCCACAAATCCATTCTCTATATCTATGTCTCATTGCTGCCTTGCAAATAGGTTCATCAGTACCATTTTCTAGATTCCATATATATGCATTAATATATATTTGTTTTCCCCTTTTTGACTTATTTCATTCTGTATAATGGCTCTAGGTTCATCTACCTCAGTTCAACTGACTCAAATTTGTTCCTTTTTATGGCTGAGTAATATTCCATTGAACATGTGTGCCATGATTTCTTTATCCATTCATCTGTTGATGGACATCTAGGTTGCTTCCATGTCTTGGCTATTGTAAACAGTGCTGAAATGAACTTTGGGGTAAATGTATATGTTTTTGAATTATGATTTTCTCAGGGCATATGCCCAGTAGTGGGAGTGCTGGGTCATATGCTAGTTTTACTTCTAGTCTTTTGTGTTTTTTTTTAAGGAATCTCCATACTATTCTCTAGAGTGGTTTTATCAATTTACATTTCCATCAACAGTGCAAGAGGGCTGCCTTTTCTCCACTTCCTTGCCAGCATTTATTGCTTGTAGATTTTTTTGATGATGGTCACTCTGACCAGTCTGAGGTGGTATCTCAATGTAGTTTTGATGTGCATTTCTTTAATAACGAATGATAGTGAGCATCTTTTCCTGTGTTTGTTGGCCATCTGTATGTCTTCTTTGGAGAGATCTCTCTTTAGGTCTTCTGCCCTATTTTTTGTTGTTGTTGTTGTTGTTTGATTGGTTTTTTGTTTTCCTGATACTGAGTTCCATGAGCTGATGCTACATTTTGGAAATTAATCCTTTATCAGTTGCTTCATTTGCTATTACTTTTTCCCATTCTAAAGGTAGTCTTTTCATCTTATTTATAGTTTCCTTTGCTGTGCAAAAGCTTATAAGTTTAATTAGGTCCCATTGTTTTATTTTATTTCTATTTCCATTACTCTAGGAAGTGGGTAAAAGGGGATCTTGCTGCAATTTGTATCAGAGTGTTGTATCTATGTTTTCCTCCGAGTTTTATAGTTTCTAGCCTTATATTTAGGTCTTTAATACATTTTTAGTTTATTTTCATGTATGGTGTTAGGAAGTGTTCAAATTTCATTCTTTTGCATGTAACTGTCCAGTTTTCCCAGCACCACTTACTGACAAAATTATCATTTATCCATTGTATATTTTTGCCTCCTTGTCAAAGAGAAGGTGTCCATAGGCACGTAGGTTTATCTCAGGACTTTCTATCTTGTTCCTTTGACACGTTTTTGTTTTTGTGCTAGTACTGTACTGTCTTGATTACTGTAGCTTTGTAGTATAGTCAAACATCAGGAAGACTGATTCCTCCAACTCCATTTTTCTTTCTCAAGATTGCTTTGGCTATTTGGGGTCTTCATGTTTCCATAAAAACAGTAAAATTATTTGCTCTAGTTTTGTGAAAAATGCCATTAAATCAATGCTGAATATTCATTAGAAGAACTGATGCTGAAGATGAAACTCCAATACTTTGGCCACCTGATGTGAAGAACCGACTCATTTGAAAAGACCCTGATGCTGGGAAAGATTGAAGGCAGGAGGAGAAGGAAACAACAGAGGATGAGATGGTTGGATGGCATCACCAAGTCGATGGACATGAGTTTGAGTAAGCTCCGTGTGTTGGTGATGGACAGGGAGGCCTGGTGTGCTGCAGTCCATGGGGTTGCCAAGAGTCAGACACGACTAGAGCAACTGAACTGAACTGAATGTGATGGGGACTGCATTGACTTTGTAGACTGCCTTGGGTAATATAGTCATTTTCACTATATTGATTCTTCCAATCCTAGAACATGGTTATCTCTCCATCTGTTTTTATCATCTTTGATTTCTTTCATGAGTATCTTATAGTTGTCTGAATACAGATGTTTTTTCTCCTTAGGTAGGTTTATTCCTAGATATTTTATTCTTTCTGTTGCAATGGTGAATGGGATTGATTCCTTAATTTCTCTTTTTGATTTTTAATTATTATTGCATAGGAATGCAGCTGAAAAGTCAGCTGTTAATCTTATGGGAATTCCCATGTATGTTATTTGTTGCTTTTCCTTCACTTCTTATAATATTTTTTTCTTTGTGTTTAATTTTTGTTAGTTTGATTAATATGTGTCTTGGCATGTTTCTCTTTCTGTTTAACCTATGTGGGACTCTCTGTGCTTCCTGGATTCATGTGGCTATTTCCTTTCTAATGTTAGAAAAAGTTTTGACTATACTCTCCTTTCGTATACACTCTCCTTCTCATATAATTTCTTTTTCTCTTCTTCTGGAATCCCTCTCATTTGAGTGTTGCTGTGCTTAATATTGTCCCAGATGTCTCTGAGACTGTCCTCATTTCTTTGCATTTTTTTCCTTTATACTGCTCTGCTTCAGTTATTTGCCGTGCTCTGCTTCTACCATGCTATCTTCCAGTTCATTTAAACATTCTTCTGCCTCAGTTATTATGCTATTGGTTCCCATTCATTTCAGTTCAGTCGCTCAGTCGTGTCCAACTCTGCGACCCCATGAATCGCAGCACGCCAGGCCTCCCTGTTCATCACCATCTCCCGGAGTTCACTCAGACTCACATCCATCGAGTCCGTGATGCCATCCAGCCATCTCATCCTCGGTCGTCCCCTTCTTCTCCTGCCCCCAATCCCTCCCAGCATCAGAGTATTTTCCAATGAGTCAACTCTTCACATGAGGTGGCCAAAGTACTGCAGTTTCAGCTTTAGCATCATTCCTTCCAAAGAAATCCCAGGAGTGATCTCCTTCAGAATGGACTGGTTGGATCTCCTTGCAGTCCAAGGGACTCTCAAGAGTCTTCTCCAACACCACANNNTGAAGATCTTTTTTGTACAGTTCTTCCATGTATTCTTGCCACCTCTTCTTAATATCTTCTGCTTCTGTTAGGTCCAGACCATTTCTGTCCTTTATCGAGCCCATCTTTGCACGAAATGTTCCCTTGGTATCTCTGATTTTCTTGAAAAGATCTCTAGTCTTTCCCATTCTGTTGTTTTCCTCTATTTCTTTGCATTGATCACTGAAGAAGGCTTTCTTATCTCTTCTTGCTATTCTTTGGAACTCTGCATTCAGATGCTTGTATCTTTCCTTTTCTCCTTTGCTTTTCACCTCTCTTCTTTTCACAGCTATTTGCAAGGCCTCCCCAGACAGCCATTTTGCTTTTTTGCATTTCTTTTCCATGGGGATGGTCTTGATCCCTGTCTCCTGTACAATGTCACGAACCTCATTCCATTGGTTCCCTTTAGTGTATTTTTATTTCTTTTATTTTATTGTTCATTGCTGATAGTGTATTCTTTATTTCCATGTTCTTGTTAAACTCTTCATGTACCTTCTCAATCCATGCCTCCATTCTACTTATCTATGCCTCCATTTTATTGCCAAGATTTTGACTCATCTTTACTACCATTCCTCTGAATTCTTTTTCTAGTAGACACCCTATTTCATCTTCATGTGTTTGGTGTTGTGGGTTTTTACCATGTTTATTCATCTGATGCATGTTTCTCTGTTTTTATTTTGTTTTTTGTTTTTCCATTTCACTTATTGTGTTTGGGGTCTCTTTTCTGAAGGCTGTAAGGCCTTAGGTCCTCTTAATTTTGAAGTCTGCCCCCAGTGGGTGGGTTTTGACCAGTCCCTTGTGAAGGTTTTCTGGTAAGAGGCCAGATGCCTGTGTTTTGGTGAGCAGAGCTGGATCTTGTGCCTCTGAAAGGCACTGTGATATCCAATGGTATGTTTGGGTGTTTGTGAGCTTGGTATGGCTTTGGGCAGCCTGTCTATTAATGGGTAGGTTTGTGTTACTGTTTTGCTAATTATTTGGCATGAGGTGTCCAGGACTGGAGTTTGCTTGGCCTTTAGGTGGAGCCAGGTCTTAGCACTGAGATGGAGGCCTTTGGGAGAGTTCTTGCCAATTAATATTTTACAGCGTCAGGAGATCTCTGATGATCCAACATCCTGAACTTAGACTTTCTACCTCGGAGGTTCAAAATCAACCCCTGGCTGGAGCAACAAGACTCCACAAGCCACATAGCACAGAAGAGAAAAGGAAATAAATAGCGGGAAAAAATCAAACAAACATGCAAACAAAAAATGCGTGGACAGACAAATCCCCAAGACAAATGATAAAAGTAACACTGAATAGACAAACACATTGAGACTTATACATTCATACTCAAAAAAGAAAAAAGACAAAAAACTAAGATAAAATTTTAAAAAGTTGAACCACAAAGGAAGAGAGCAACCAAACCAATAAGCAAACCCATAAATAACACACACAATAAACTAGTCCAGAAAAAATTCAGAACCAAAAACTTGAATAAAGTACAACAGAACAAAATACTAGTGTAGAAATAGGAAAAAATAAAATAAACTTACTTAAAAATATAAGCTTAAGAAAAGGAAATATTAAGTAAAAAATAAGTATTAAAGTACTAATAAAAAAAGAACAACAGAACAAAATGAAAAGAGAGAGAGAGAGAAGTGGTAAGAAGACTATTTTCCTATGGCCTCAGTTCTCAGTTTTCCTGCCACACAGTGAGTTCCAGCTAATGTGCCTCATCAGAAAGACCTCCAGTATTTCTAGGAAGGTCTCCAGACCTGCTGGGCACTGTGGGCACTGTGGGCACTGTGGGGTCAGCTCAGACTCAAACCTGTCCACACTCCAACTTGTACTTGCTTCCAAAGTCCACAGCTGCCCCCAAACGCCACATCCTCAAGCCAATTGTGGGGCTTTAATCTGCCGCTTCTGTGGCTGCAAGAGGAAATTCACTTCCTCTCTGGTCACACAGCCTCTGCTGCTCACGTTGGTTTTGGCCTGCCTCTGTATGCTACGCTCTGGTGTCTGTTTGCCACTCAGACAAGATGGGGCAGAAGCAAAGACGTATCAGACCTCACTCAGCTGGGCCAGGAGGAGGGAGGGATATGGCAGGCGCAAGTGGAACGTGCGAGGAGGGCCTGGGGCGGTAAAGGCCCTCAGAGTGTTGCTGCAGCCTGAGGCAGGTCAAGCACTCTCCCAGGGGAACTGGCCCCGGGTTGAGGGATCCTCAGCAACGCCAAGGTGCACGAGCTCCAGGAAGGTGTGGGCTGTGACTGGTGCCTGCTTGCAGCTGCCTGCACCTGGACCCCTGGGGCTGGGGCTGTGGCGCTACTCATCCCCTGCCTGTGGCACTCCCACCGGCCTTGATGGCAGCTGGCCGGTGTGCCTGCCTCTGAGACTGCAGACCAGAGCCGTGACTAGTTCTGCCTCTGGTGCTCATGCCAACCTTTCCAGTGGCTGGCCAGAGTGTCCACCTCTGAGGCTGCAGACCAGAGAGGTGACTTGTCCTGCCTCTGGCACTCACGTCGGCCTTGGTAGCAGCCAGCCAAAATCCCTCTGGGGTTGCAGACCGCAGCTGCAGCCAGTCCCACTGTGGGCACTCGCGAAGGACACTCACGTGTCCTAACATCTGAAAGCATGCAGAGGTGGAGGCAATGACCTGTCGCCCCTCTGGCAGTCCCAGGCTTTTCCCTCAGCTGTGTCATACGAGCCCCCTCTGAGTGTCTTCACGGTAGTCAATCCCAGTCCCTCCTTGTGCCTCAGCACCCAGCCCCCCTCGCCATGGTGGGTGGCCATGCAGTCAAGCATCTCAGGCTGGGAAACGTTGGTCAGTGCTGATTTTTGTGCTGAAATCTCTCTACTTTGCCTTACATACACCTGTTGCTGTGCTCTCCTCTGAGCTTCCAGAGCTCCACCTGTCCCTGACTGTGAGGCAGTTTCTCAATAATTCAGGCCAGGAATGGTTTCAGGTCAGACTGTACCCATCCATAATATGAAAGACCGTATCCTGCCAACTTCAGGGCACATGCTCATGGAGGGAGCTTTTCTCGTTCTTTCTAGAAGCCTAGGAGTTGACTGCCCAGCATGTACTATGCCTAGTTCAGTTCAGTTCAGTTCAGTCGCTCAGTTGTGTCCGACTCTTTGCGACCCCATGAATCGCAGCACGCCAGGCCTCCCTGTCCATCACCAACTCCCGGAGTTCACTCAGACTCAAGTCCATTGAGTCAGTGATGCCATCCAGCCATCTCATCCTCAGTCGTCCCCTTCTCCTCCTGCCCCCAATCCCTCCCAGCATCAGAGTCTTTTCCAATGGGTCAACTCTTCGCATGAGGTGGCCAAAGTACTGGAATTTCAGCTTTAGCATCATTCCTTCCAAAGAGATCCCAGGGTTGATCTCCTTCAGAATGGACTGGTTGGATCTCCTTGCAGTCCAAGGGACTCTCAAGAGTCTTCTCCAACACCACAGTTCAAAAGCATCAAGTCTTCGGTGCTCAGCCTTCTTCACAGTCCAACTCTCACATCCATACATGACTACTGGAAAAACCATAGCCTTGTAGTACTATGCCCACTAGATCTCAAATACATATTCTCAGATAATATTGGGATAATCAAAAGCCAGAGTTCAAAAATAATTAGTAATAACTGAAAATGTAAAAACCCATGCCCCACGTGAATACCTACTCTACTCCCCTTACACCCTCCTGATATACGCACAGCTAGAAACTTCATGAAATCTCCTGAAAAGAAATCTACTGTAGCAGGAGGCACAAAGTCTATGTCCTTTGGGGAGAATGGGTGAGATGAGTAGGGTCACGACCTCAGAGGTGAGAAAGAGTCTGTGAAAACACTGTTCCTAAAGAGAAGGGAAAGAATCAGTCCAAACACAAGCTGCACAAATACCTCAATAAGCATGGAGATTCCAGTATAGTCAGAAAATGTCAATCCACTGCAATCCAGGATTAAAGAACACTTTGGATTCAGGCAGGGCTGGGTAGCTTCTTCTGTAAGAGGAACAGAGCTGAATCAGAATTCTTAGAGATTTTCACTATAGACTTCGTAGAACATTGGGAAGATCAACAGTGGCCTAATGTTTTAACAAAGTGAAATCACTCAGTCATGTCTGACTCTTTGAGATGCCATGGACTGTAGCCCACCAGGTTCCTCCATCCATGGAATTTTCTAGGCAAGAGTACTGGAGTGGGTTGCCATTTCCTTCTCCAGGGGATATTCCCAACCCAGAGTTCAAACCGGGGTCTCTCGTGTTGCAGGTAGACACTTTACCATCTGAGCCACTAGGGAATCCCTGGATGGCTCAGGGAATGTTTAACAAAATCAATTCCCAACACTTTTAATTCTACATTTTCAGTTGGCTACTAATTATTTTTGAACTCCAATTTTTGATTATTCCAATATTATCTCAGGTAATTATTACTACATAACTTGATTGCCAAGGATAATATTGGTAAATAGCATATGATTAAATATGAAAGTGAATGGAAATTTACAATAAGAAGATGTCCCTCTGGAGCAACCAGGGAAGGCTTCGTGCAAAAGTAGCCTTGAATTTAATAGCCTATATTTAATTCCAAAAGTAGAAGTTATACAAAACTGCAAGCATCCCAATCATATTAACAACTGTAATTAAACACTGATGATAGTTTAAGATCTCAAAATTTTCCTGTCCCATTCAATCAGTATTTATTGGGGGGACTACCCTGGTGGTCCAGTGGCTAGGACACCATGCTCCCAATGCGGGGGTCCAGGTCTGATCTCTGGCCAGGGAGCTAGTCCTACACGCTGCAACTAAGGGTTCACATGCTGCTACCAGAAGGTCACTTGCCACAACTAAAGACCCCACATGCTGCAGCAGAGATCTAAGATCCTGTGGGCCGCAACTAAGACCCAGCACAGCCAAATAAATTAAAAAGTGTATTTTTAAAAATTTACTATTTTTATAAATTTAGTACCACATGCCAGGTACTCCAGTAGTGCCCTCTGTTTCCCTTTTTCTCCTGTGAGAAGGAGCTTTGAAGGTAAGTATAGATGCAGGCTATGCTATCATTGGCTCAAAATGGTAAATTAGAACTTCAAGCAAAATGAAAAGTGACCACAACTTAGCTCATCCACTGACCACTCAGTAGTAATCATTATCATTCAATATCTGCCTAAAAATAGGACCTAGCCATACTACAGAAGATATAATATGTCATTGCTCTTATCAGAGATTGGAGAGTGGATTTAAGATCACAGGAAAAATAAAAATATGAATCTTAGGCAAGGACAAACAGTGAAACATTGATTGGTATTTATTCCTTTTATCTTCTAGTCTCACAAACAGACACACACAAACACATATACATAGGTTGGCATTACATTAACTAGTTTAGAAATACTTTTATTCCATTTTATTTAGAGCTACAGAAGAAGAATTACTAAAGGAATATTAAAGATTTGCTGAGACATTTGGCTCATTATTTGTCTGTGATATATACTTCCTTGTAAATTTTTTATGATTCATAAACATGTTTTATCCAATTTGGAAACATTTTGTTGAATTTTCAGAGTATAAGAATCTTTAACAATTGAATATCAGATAAGCTTCCCTACAAAAGTTCAATAATCCACATGTCATACATGCATAAAATATACATAATAGATTAGATGTATCCTTACAAAGTTAGATATAAAAAGCTTTAGTAAGACTAATCATTTGTACCATGGAGTTCAAAATTTGAAGGGTTTCTATGCAATACTTCTGAATATATCTATTTTAGATAATAAAACCTATATGATTTTTTAGAAGATAACTCAGTCCAGCTATTTTGACATCTTTTCAGCATGTCAACTATGTACATATCTTTTCAAGCTCCACATTTAATGACAGCATGGTGGTAGCTTGAAAATATTTACACCATGGAAATTGGCAAGTGCAACAAATCACACTTCCCCACCACCCCATGCCATATTCTACACTCTGAGTTTTTTGGATTTACCAACACATCATTATGTAAATCTGGTTACTCTTACTAAACACAAAGAAAATAATCAGTAATTTTTTAAAAATTCAATATCTTGGATTAAATAAATAACTTAAACCTCTGACATATTTAGCAATAGATCTTAAAATGACAGTGATGATGCAATTTGATAACAAAATTAACGAAGTCTTTTTTTCCACCTCCTTATAGTTTTTTTATAGTACAGTACATACAAAAAAGCTAAATCTAAAATTCTTAGTCCAAAAATTTATGTAGAAAAAGTTATCATTAATATCTAATCCACCCAAATTAAATTATGAATTCTTTGAGATCTTTAAGCCTTATTCTTCATTTACTAGAAAACATAATTGTCATTGGTAAAATTGAATATAATTCAATATATATACTCAATATAATCCAGAAAAAATTAACAGCTATTTTATTTATAATTGCTTTTTATGAAGGAGGTACGTAAATTATTATCTGCAACTAAATTTATGACATGCATTCTATCATCCCTATTCTTTAATAAGCCAAACATGGCTAATCAATCATGGTACTTTTTCCCAGTCAGTTCAAAGAAGACCCTAGAAATTCTATCAATTCAGGGCTTCAGAAAGTCACTACTAGTTCATAGGCAATTTTACTTGTCAATCTGAACTTAATAATCCAGTGAAAAAACTATGTGTATCATTTAGAGAGACTGAACACTAATCTAAATGACTAGGAAATGGTGGGGAAAGGATACAGAAGGTTATTGAAGAAAGGTGTTTTTTTTCTTTTCTATCCTATTTATTTCACTTATAAATTATACTTGCTGTTCCCTATATTTTCTTATAATTATTTCATAATTTAAGTGATGATAGATTGCTAACTAAAAATGTTTGGGTTTAATCAATAGTGAAACAAAAATTTTTCTTTTGTTTCAGAATGTGCTTGCTCTGTCCTTCATTTTTACATCTGAGGTTCTTCTTTTGGGTTCCTATAATCACAATGGCTGCACATTTTCAGACAGACTGTCCAAAAGAAATAAAACAAAAGAATTGTGCCATGTAGTTGTGGATAATAATTTAAATAAACTCTTTTTTTTAAAAGAAGCAGTTCTTTTTTTTTTCTTGTAAATAAAAAAGACATTGTTAATGGCAAAGTTACCAATTCCCTCAAATGAAATTTTAATTACAAATCTTGAAATCTTTCCAAAAATAAGTGAAGTTTTCTTTTATATAGTATCCCCTCTGTTCTGTCATTGTGCTGATTCTATGACTATTAATATATACTTGTGTTTTAAGCTTCCAAGTAAATCAATCAGTGCAATAAAATTCACATTGTTGTTGAAAACTGAATGAACAGCTAATATGCCTTAAGCAAAATGAGGTAAGCTTGGAGCATGTGCAAAGGAGATAACTAATATATACTCATGGGGGATGTGGTAAATGATGAGCTTTATCTACAAAGATCAAAGAAAAATAAAGAAAGAAATTAACCATCAGGTGTAGGTGGGTGATTAACTCCAGACTGTGCAAGCCAGCTCTCTCCTGTGGAATATTCATTAACTTGTTTAATTAAAAAGTATTCATAGATGCATAATTTAGGAGTACTTTTTTATACTTCAAAAGGTTTCTGGCAGTTTGTGAATCACTCAAAATTTTTTAAAAGAAGGCGTTTTCTGTTGATATCAAGTAATTATTGAGAAACAGATTTATATCTCTAACTTCTCAAGAAAATAAGGAATCAGAAATATTTAGGACAAACCAAAACACTATCTTTGGAAAACATGTGTACATGTTATTGTGTACATTCTCTCTTTTATTCATTCATTCATTCAAGCAATTGGTTAATATAGATGTGGCGTGTGCTTACTCTAAGCACCATCCTAAGAAATACAAGTAGAATGATGGAAAAGAGAGATAATGATCCTTACTCTCAGTAGACTCACAAGTAAACTGAGAAACCAGTCAGTTGAACTAGTAATCTAAAGTGTTACCAAGGCTGGAAAGTTATGCAGAAAGTGCTCAGGAGGTACAGGATAGACCTGAAATTGTAGACAAAAAAATGGCCCCCAGTGTTGTCCACAGCTTAATCCCTAGAACCTGTGGAATATGTTACCTTACATGGTCAAAGAAATGTTGCAGACCTGATTAAATTAAGAATCCTGCCTCCTCATGCGAAGAGTTGACTCACTGGAAAAGACTCGGATGCTGGGAGGGATTGGGGGGAGGAGGAGAAGGGGACGACAGAGGATGAGATGGCTGGATGGCATCACCGATTCGATGGATGAGTTTGGGTGAACTCCAGGAGTTGGTGATGGACAGGGAGGCCTGGCGTGCTGCAATTCATGGGGTCGCAAAGAGTCAGGCACAACTGAGCAACTGAACTGAACTGAGATGAGATTATGCTGAATTACCCTGGGGTTGGGGGTGGGGGAGGCCGGGAGTCCAATGTTCCTAGGGTTCTTATCACAGGGAATCAGGAGGGTCGGAGGCAAAGAAGGAGATGTGGTGATGGAAGAAGAGGTCAGAGAGAGATTTGAAGATGTCAACACTGCTGGTTTGAAGACAGACGAAAGGATATGACCCGAAGAATGTGGATGGCCTCTAGAAGCTGTAAAGGATAAGGAAGTAAGTGGATTCTCCCCTGGAGCCTCCAAACAAAGCCCAGCTCATCTAGGTACTGGATGAGGATGGCGGAAGTTGAGGGAGGGGAACCAGCTTAGGCTTCAGGACCCGTGATGACAGAAATCACACCTGCTTTCTCATCCTTGAACATACAGCACCCACCGTTGTGCCTAGGACTTACTAAATACAAGAAAGATTTGCTAAGTGAACAAGGACATTCATTAATTAACACAGGAATGAAAGGAAGAATGGGACAAGGAGGCCGAGACTTGGAGGATAATTTGAAGGTAAGAAGGTGGAGGTGAGCCCGAAAAATCATGACGCTGAGGAAGATGCTGACAGGGTGCCTACAGGGTGCCTACAGTGCTTTGGAACACAATTTACTGAACATGGTAATGGGAAATTTCTTCACATTTGAGCAATTTCTGTTTTCACTCAGCAAAATACGAGGGCTTCCATCTTATTATTTACATGGTTTGTAAGTTTATTTAGTTTATTCAATCAATTCTTCCTCTTCTGTAAAGATTGTTTACAGGAAGGGGGTATTATTCATTCTTTTTCTTCTTTCCTACTCCCTCACCCAGCCAACATTTCTCTTTGCTTTAGTTATTTCCAGATCTATTCAATGGTCCCCCCAACCCAAGGAAATCCCCTGGAAGATTTTCCAGTGTCGTAAATTCACCATCTTCTAAAATAAACTTCCCTTTCCTTTTAGCTACCCTCCTGGATTTCCAGTCTGAGAGTTTCAGAGTTTTGAATCATCATTTGTATTGCCCTCCTCTTTCCCTCAAGACCCAAACAGTGCTGGTTATGTTAATTACATACTGAAATCTCTCTTAAGTCCATCTTCATCTCCATTTTCACAAGCCTGCAACCAAAGCAGACAAAAGTGCCACTCTCTGTCACCTCCTTTTTTCTGGATTAGCACCAACCCACCTTTCCTGGCTGTGTTTCTGCAGACTGCATCTGGCTCCGAACTCTCAAATCCCAGCATTAAGCACCCTTTCCTATATACATTGGCCTTCAATGGGGCCTTGAGGTCCTCCTCTGCCCCTAAGCAACTGCATGATCCTGAGAAATTTAGTTATCTATTTTTTTAAGTGAAAGTAAGGTTATTTAGACAGATACATATTCAAAAGGCAGCATATAGACCCCCTCAGAAAGCAAGAGTGGGCCTCAACTTCTTCATCAGTAAAACTAAGAGTATCCTATCACCTATTTGAAAATGATAACTACCATTATCTATTTCATCTATTTAGAAGAATATCCTTTGAAAACTTAGAAGTGCTATACAAATATTAGCAGTGTTAATTTTCATTCACTGACTAAGTGTTCAGTGGACAATGAAGGATAATGCAATGGACATTAAAAATGCATCTCTTCCCTTAAAAATATAATTAGGAGGAAAATGTGCATGAATAAAACAACTTTATAACTATAAAGTGATATGTGATTGAGTGAAGCACATGGTAGTCTCTCTATGTTACTAAATTTCCATTTTACAGCTGAAGGAACTGAATTCTAAGTGGCACTTCATTACATATTTGCCTCTGTGGATCTGGTTGACTTCTTTTTCTACCTAATGAGTTTGCCAAAGAATATGTCCCTTTGACTAACTTTTCTTCTCTATTAAACCTTGAAGAAAGTATAATATTTGGATTGGCAAACAAGTAGATGGTTCTAGAAGGGAGAATATGAATAAAGAATTAAATCCAGGTGCACTGAGACAACCCAGAGGGATGGGATGGGGAAAGAGGTGGGAGGGGGGTTTCGGATGGGGGGACACATGTACACCCATGGCTGATTCATATCAGTGTATGGCAGAAACCACCATAATATTGTAAAGTAATTAACCTCTAATTTAAATAAATTTTTTTTAAGAATTAGATCCAGGAATGATTTAATTAGATGTAGAAGCCAAGAAAACTCATTCATCTGACTGGTATAGAGAACTTGTGCAATGTGTAGTAAAAGGGAAATCAGTTTAAGAAGATACGGAAGGGTTTTAGGTGTCAGACTGAGGACTGGGCACTTGATCCTCTGAAGAGATCGCTAATGGATAAGTTTTTTGTTTTCTTTTAGGATTAGTCTGTCATCACAGAATGGAATAAAGCTAGGATGGCAGCTGCATCTCAGCTTGTGTGTCAGTTCAGTTCAGTTCAGTTGCTCAACATCAGGCTCTTTGCGACCCCATAGACTGCAGCATGCCAGGCGCCCCTGTTCATCACCAACTCCCGGTCAACACCAACCATTTGTAATAGCTTATTACAGCTCCCTGTTTAGAAGATTCTCAGGTTACTTTGGCTCATAGGAGGAAGCGCCTTGATCAATTAATTTTATCTTCTGTAATCACAGGAAACTGGGTGTTCCCTATTCATGGAGTAAGACCGAGACTGTCTCATAGCAGGAAAAAAAAAAAAAGGAAAGTCACACTAATCCATCTTGAATACAGTTAAGGACAGAATCAGAGTAACAGAAGTGAAAATGTAAACACAACAAAACCAAGAGTTATAGGTTTTACTATTTAAACTTTGAGAGGAAATCAAGAACATGAGCAATACAAGAAACCTGAGCATTTAAAGCACAGGGAAGTGACCGCTGGATGCTCTTCCTGAACAAGAGAGAGAGGTAGGGGAACTCAGGATACTCTGGAGTGTCAGAAGAGAGAGAAGGAGGATACCAGGAAAACATTCTAGTCAACCAGTCCTAACTACTATAAAAGGGTAACTGGGTACCAAAGGTTTCCCAGGGACACAGCGAGGGTGACCATGTCGATCAGTTATTGCTCTTTGCAAACTGGGCCTGATCTAGGGATGCAGAGGTGAGAATGCCCTTGTAAACTTTTCAGGCTAGCAGAAGAAAAAGACTTGCAAGAAACAACCATTAAATAAGTGCAATACCAGGATGATATAAGCATCCTTTCAGAGCACAAAGCAGAAGAAAGTCAATTTGTCATGAGAAATCAGAAAAGACCAGAGAAGCTAGCATCTGACTGCTATGCTGCTGATGTGGGTCATGGGATTAATTTGTATATTTATATGATATTTATTTTATTCTATTCTATATTTTATACATTTATTTAGAGTACTTTAAAGTAATATGACAGATACTATAATATATATTTATATATAAATGTTCCACATGTTATTTTATCCACTGTACTTCTAAAAAGTATTAAGTTTTCTGCATTTGGGAGGATTATAAACAGAGTTACTATGAACAATCTTGTATATGTTTCCAGGTGCAGATATTAAGAGGCTCCTTTATTACTGTCTTTAGAAGAGCCAAAATCAGTATGTCAGCTTTTCCTGCTTTTTTGTTTTTAAGCTTATATAATAGAATTTGAGTTTTATGTTTTCCTTTGCCTTTTCATTTTGGCCCAGTTACATTTATAAGACTCATCTAGTTCTCATTATTGTATATGTGTATCATACAATAATATATCAACTAAAAATTCAAATGTATGAATATTCTATACTTATACATACCAGCTAATTTTTTTTTTTTAAATACGAACTGTTTCCAGGTTTGGATAGTTAAAAACAATACTGTTTGAACATTCTTGTTTATGTAACTTGTTAGAATGTAAACTAGGTGTGAAATTGCTGGTTTGTATATCTTGTGTGTCTTCAACTTTATATGATATTACCAAACTGTTTTCCAAGGTAGTTGCTACAGTTTACACTCCCACTAGCATTGCAAGAGACTTTTTGTTGCTCTATATCCTCACCAATACTGATTTTAAAAACTGTCAATCGTATATATTGTGTTATTTATTGCAAAGTTAATCTATATTTCCTCAGGTATTATGAATAACATCAGTGAATTTAAGTAAGCATATCTGCATATGCTCATTAGTAAATCTGAAAATGTGTCTTTTTGTGGAATGTCTGTTCATGTCTCTTGTGCATTTTTCTAACAGGTCATCTGTCATTTTTACTTCTTCTCCATTTTATAAATTATGTCTATCTTCTTTTATTCTGGCTTATCTTTTCATGCTTCATATGATGACATTTGGTAAACAAAACTCTTCATAATCCAGTGAAGTTTAATGATAATGTTTTATATTTCTTGTACATATTCTCCTATATTTTCTTTTAAATTTATAGTTTGTCTGCCACTCTTAGGGCTTTGAGCTGGGATGATTTGGGGGATGGGACGGGATGGGATAGGATGCAGGTCTAATTCCATTCATCATGGGTGTGTGATTGTCTCATCATTGTATATTAATGACAGTCTTTTGCTCACTGCTCTGCAGTGCCACATTTGTCACAAGTAAAACACCAATATACGTGAGCTTTTCCTCACTTTTGTGTTCTCTGCTCTGTCCTGTTGACCTGTTCATTTATCTCTGAACGAGTAGCACACTGCAGTGTGGAATTTATAATACATTTATACATACATAAGAAAACAAGCTCTCCCTCTTGTTCATGTTCAACAGCTGTGCCTATTCTTGGCCATTTGAGTTTTGTACAAAATTTAGAATGAGTTTATCAACTGCCATTAAAACATCCTATCAGAATTTCAATTGTGACTCAGTTTATATCTATAACAAAATTTGAGAATTGACATCTTTTCAACGTTGTGTATTCTGATAGATGGAAATTGTATTTCCTTCCATTTTAAAAAATACCATTAATTTACGTGTTTCCGGTATTCATAATGCCTCACAATGAAGTTTTATACCTTCACCCTTTGTAGGCTGACACATCTGAACTTAATCTCTAAAATAATTTAGGAGTGTGAGGAGGAAGACAAAGAAGAGAAGACGGAGGAATGGGGAGGACAGAGTAGGAGCAGAGGAGAGGAGGGGGAAGGGAGGGAAACGGCCAGGTGGACAGAACGGGCGAGAAGCAGGGAGGAACGCGGAGGCAGAGGCAGACAGGGAGGCGAGAGGAAGGAGAACAGAGGCAGGAGGCCGCAAGCAGAAGGCAAGGGTTCATCTGTTCTGTAGTCAAGTCAGAACACTTAGATTTCCTTTACGCTAACTCACCATTGCAAATGCCACTCAGAGAATTGACCAATGTGCTTTGTTCATACTGAAATAAAAACACATAAAAAGGTGAGTAACATTATAAAAACTCATTTCTGTCCCTAAAAAAGAACATCATTCTTTTCTCCACAATAACAACAACAAAAAATAGTCTCCAATAATTATTTTCTCTAGCTTTTTTTCCAGAATGATAAATGCAACAAACGGAAATAATAAGTTAGCTCTAAGTTTATGTTAGCTCAGTTGGTAATTTATCAAGTCAGACTCTCTTTTTCACAAGATTTTATGCAAGATTGTTTTGACTTCTTTTCATCAGAAAGTGAACATTTACATGTGTTTTTCATGTATGTATCCAATCAGAAATTAACCTCATTAACACAGCACTCAAAGAGAGAGCCACCAAATATGTATTTCATATTATACAAAGTCAGCTACTTATTTAGGATGAGGTCCATGCATGTTGCTATAAATGGCATTATTGTATTTTTTATGGCTGAGTAATATGAAGTAAGCCAGACAGAGAAAGATAAATATCATATAATATCACTTACACAGGGAATCCAATCAAAAAAAATGATACAAAGGAACTTACATACAAAACAGAAACAGACTCACAGACTAGAAAACAAATTTACGGTTACCAATGGGAAAAGGGTGGGGAGGGATAAATTAGGAGTCTGCGATTAACACACACACACTAGTACATATAAAATAGATAAGCGACAAGGACATACTGTAAAGCACAGGGAACTATACTCAGTGTTTTGCAATAACCTATAAGGGAAAAGAATCAGGAAAAAAAGATATATATATCACTGAATCACTATGCTGTACACTTGAAACTAACAAACCATTGTAAATAAACTATATTTCAGTAAAAAAAAATAATTTTTTTTAAATTAGTTGTTCATCTGAAGCTTCGTGAAAATGTCCAAGAAAAAAAATTCCAATTTATGGAAATGCTGGAGAATGAAAATGACTTTATATCCTACAATTAAATTTTTTTGAAATTAAAAATAATTGATGCCTTTAAAATTAAAACATGCTATCTATTTCTCAAAAATGTCATTGTTATTACTGTTCATGATGATAGCAATTGTTATTACTTGAGTACTTACTGTATACTAAGAACTTTACATTAATCATTTAATTCTCAGAATAATCCTATGAAGTTATTGACATCATTTTCCACATGAAAGTCAGAAAATTTTTAAATTTGGAAGACTTCTAATGATTGAAATGGTTAAATAGATTGACCAAAGTCATAAAGCTAGCAAACCTAAGTTCATGTCTTTCAACTCTGTACCTCTTGCTCCAGACTGCTACATTATACTACTTTCCATTAAATCAGTTTTCATCTTGGAGGGTGACCATAGAATATCAATTTCCCTTCTTAATACCCACTGTGTGTGTGTGTTAGTCGCTCAGTCATGTCCAACTCTTTGCGACCCTATGGACTGTAGCCCACCAGGCTCCTCTGTCCATGGGGTTCTCCAGGCAACAATACTTGAGGGGGTTGCAATGCCTTTCTCCAAGGGATCTTCTCAACCCAGGGATCAAACCCTATCCAGGGATTGAGCCCATCTCTTAAGTCTCCTGCACTGGCAGGCGTGTTCTTTACTACTAGTGCTACCTGGGAAGCCTCTGGTACTGCACCCACTGGCACAGCTTATATACTTTAAGTCTGATTCTGACAGTTATCAAGTAATTTTCCCCAGGTTATTTTACATTTCTAAGTCTCAATCTTTTTTTTTTTTTCGTAACATTCAGGTAGTCAGTTACATCATGGGACGACAAGTACGTTAGATAACCCAGGTAGAGACAAGCCCCTGAAACACAGCCAGTGAATGTGAGTTTCCTTTCTCTCCTCTTAAAAATACCTTGTCTGAAACCTCTTCTGCAGAAGAATTTCAAATTATTTATATAAATACTCCACCCTGAAGAAGGTGGAGCATGACTTTATATTCCCTAAATACAAGCTGCACACAGTGACTTGCTTTCAAAGAGTACAGCATGCAAAAGGGGAAATAAAGTAATTTTATAGGGGAGAAACCTGACAAACACTACTTCATCCAGGAGATCAAGATTAATATCTACAGCGAGAAATAATGCTGATATTATGTACCCTTGATACAAATGTGATGAAAATGGCACTTCACCTCTATAGTTTTCTTCCTAAAAAAACCCCATATTCCCAGTGCTATCACAAGAAAAAATAAGAGATAATTCCAACAGAGGGGCATTCTACAAAATATCTGACCAGTACTACTCAAAATTGTCAAGACTATTCAATAAAGGGAAAGCCTAAGAAACTGTCACAGTCAAGAGGAAACTAAGGAGACAGGACAACTAAATGTAACGTGATATACTGGATGGAATTCTAGGACAGAGAAAGGATATCAGGTAGAACTAAGTAAATCTAAATAAACCATGTGTGCTAAATCGCTTCAGTCCTGTCTGACTCTATGCCACCCTATGGACTATAGCTCGCCAGGCTCCTCTGTCCGTGGGATTCTCCAGGCAAGAATACTGGAGCGGGTTGTCATGCCCTCCTCCAGGGGATCTTCCTGACCCAAAGATCAAACCCACATATCTTAAGTCTCTTGCACCGGCAGATGGGTTCTTTACCACTAGCACCACCTGAGAAGCCCAGATAAAGCACAGACTCTACTTAATGATCATGTATCCATATTGGTTGATTGATTATAATAAATATATCACAGTAATGCAAGATGTTAATAATAGAGGAAACTGTGTAATGTGGGGTATATATAGGAACTCTCTCTATATATAGAAACTCTCTATACTAACTACTCAATTTTTCTGTAAATCTAAAACACTGTTTCAAAAACAAAGTCTAGTTTTGAAAAACACCTTGCCTGAGTAAAAGAAAATTTTAGATAAATGGTAGATTGAAACTTCTCTTGCAAGGTGAGGGCACAAAATGGTAATGAATAGTGAATACCTGTAGCTCTATATAATAATAAGCACAAATCCATCAGTCGCTAGCAGCCTGAGATCCTTCTAAGCTTCTGTATTCAGGGAGATATTTAATAGTGATACAGAGGCTCAGTGGTAAAGAATCCGCCTGCCAGTGCAAGACATACAAAACACGCCGGTTCAATCCTGGGTCGGAAAGAACCCCTGGAGTAGGAAATGGAATCCTGCTCCAGCATTCTTGCCTGGGAAAACCTGTGGACAGAGGAGTCTAGTAGGCTATAGTCCATCCAGTCTCAAAGAGTTGGATACAACTGGGCATATAGGAAGTATAGCAATAGAAAAGTATATCATTATATAACCTAACAGAGGATCCTTTTTCTATCTGTCTTTTGAATGGGATGTAAATCTTCCTGCTCTGGAGTGTTTTAAATGTCCATCACCACCGTCTGTTGAAAACACAGCTGTCAGAGCAGAGAAAATTGAGGCCCTGGCGGAGCACTCCAGTTGAAGGCACAACTGTGGACGGCTCTGTGCAGCCTGATAAAGGGAGGCAAAGCTGCAGTAGCGATTAACTGCTGCAGACATCTTACTCTAAAACTGAACTTGGAGTAAGTGCATAGTCCTCAAGACAAGTAGATATCCTTGACAGTGTCTGTGCTAAGAATAATACGAAATGCCCCAAAGAGCACTCAAGCTCAAGACTATCCTTTTAACCATTCCAAATAAAGGTTTATCCCAGATTCCTCTGACAGCAGGGCTTCCAGATTGCCATCCGAATCCTTGGTGTTCCTTTAAAACTCACAACATACAAATATACATACAATATTTGCATCATTATCATTATAGTGGAACTCAGTTTCAACAAATTCTTCCTCACCATCATAATGTTCTGAGCTGAAGAATCCTTTTGAGTGCCTTCATCTACTAATAACCTAAATTCAATGAACCTTGTTTGATTTTTAGACTCAATTTTCTGAAATCTCAAGTGGGTCAAATCATATATGTGGAAACTTCTCACAAAAGACTGTGTTAATGAGTTTGTTTATAAGATATACTAAAGGTAAACATGTCATTTTGCAATTTCTGAAAACAAGTTGGAGCAACCTTAATCTTGCAGGAAAATAAGGAAATCACTATCAACTATTGATAAATAATTAGTAATAAGAATTGCCATGTCAGGTACTCTACTAGAAATGATAATGCCCACAATTTAGTATATTAATTCAAGAAGTAAGTTTACATTTTGGAAAAACAAGACCACAGACTTCTTGTAGGTTAACTAGGTTACATGAAGCTCTAGACAGATTTTCCCATAATGCTGTTATACATGGTGGTTATGAGCTTAAAGTCAGCCACAAGAAGATACCTGTCTCATATACAGGTGTAGAATGGCTTTGTGATGAAAAACAGGCCTGATATATTAATACAACTTGAACAATTAGGTATATATCTCTCCCTTTAGCATAAGAGCAAGTTCTTTTCAACCCAAAATCACAGGTGGTGGCTCCTAATATTCTGATGAAAGTGACATCTAAGAGAGCTGAGTGAGTGGTAAAGAAGGCCAGCTTGGGGGCTAGAGTTCCGTGCAGTCACATAGGACCTCAAGCTTAGAAGTGTCTCTCATTTGAATTAATGCTGCATTGTCACCATTTTGAAATTCCTAACAACTGTTGAACAAAGAACTTCACACTTTCATTTTGAACTGTGCCCAGCAAATTTCATATCTGATCTTATATCTAGGGTCTCTGTAGTGTGGATCAGCATGAGGCCCAGGGGTAGACACATAAAGCTTCAGAGACAGGAATGTGGAGTTAGTTCCTGAGATACCAGAAATGGGAGGACCAGGGTCTCCTATGCATCTGACTGACAGAGATAGTATATGCTCAAGGATACAAGAGAAAGAAGAGAACTTTGTGATCTACAATAGTCAAGAAACTCTTCACTGAGAGGGTATTATTTGCAGTCAATCAAACTAGTAATACTAGCTAAGATTTTAGAGTATTAAGTAGGTCAGGCACTATCTAACTTCTTTGCATATATTAACTTATTTTATTGTTGATAGTACTGATGAGGAAACTTAAATAGAAAAGATTAAATAATTTGGTTAAGGTCTAATACTTTGGCCACCTGATGCGAAGAGCTGACTCATTTGAGAAGACCCTGATGCTGGGAAAGATTGAGGGCAGGAGGAGAAGGGGACGACAGAGGATGAGATGGTTGGATGGCATCACCGACTCAATGGACATGAGTTTGAGTAAACTCTGGGAGTTGGTGATGGACAGGGAAGCCTGGCGTGCTGCAGTCCATGGGGTCACAAAGAGTCGGACATGACTGAGCAACTGAACTGAACTGAACTGAACTGAAGGTCTAATAGCTTCTAAGTAGCTTACCCAGGCAGCTTAGCTCCAAAGTCCATGCTCTTAACATTGCAGAGGGCTTGAAGATTCAAATGATTATGCATACCTCTTTCTCATGCACATTTTATTTGCTATCTCTATTAACTGAGATAATTTGTGGAGATAAAAAATGATGGCAATTTAAGACAATGTTATCATAATGAAGCCAACAGTTTATACCTTTTTGAGTCATCTACTATATTCTCTTTTAGAGGCTGACCTAACTCTTCTTTCTCTTGATAAAAATATCCTTTAATTTAAGTGAATTGTCTTATTTATTCCCCCCAGAGTTATAGCACCTAGTACACAGGCTTCCCCGATAGCTCAGCTGGTAAAGAATCTGCCTGAAATGTGGGAGACCTGGGTTCAATCCCTGGGTTGGGAAGGTCCCCTGGAGGAGGGCGTGGCAACCCACACCAGTATTCTTGCCTAGAGAAGTCCATGGACAGAGGAGCCTGGGGTCGCAGAGTCAGACACAACTAAGTGACTAAGCACAGAGCAGCACAACACACACGTCCTTCAGATATTTGCTGAATTGAGGAGTGAATGAGCAAGTGAATGAACAAGAGTGATTACCTAAGTGCCAACTACAAACCAAATAAAAATTATAACATAATATAAGATTTTACTGAGGGAAGAGGCCTCTCAACATTTCTATAATGTATTATATTTACATGATTCCTTTCTGGGGTATCAAGATATAGGATTACCTCTAGCATAATATAATCAAAAGAGTTGACCTTACCTTTCTGATTTCATCAAGTGGTTGGTTTCCAGTATTTTCTTTTTGGATTATGTTCATTATATCATTATGGAACTTCTTTGCATTCAGAAAAACAAGCGGGTTGTTTATTGAGATAATTTTCACCCACTGCAGGGTTTCCTTTTAGAGGAAACAAATGAAAAGATTCAGAGTTCTGAATGAAATAAATCCTACAATGAATTGAAACCCTGTAAGTACAAATGTCACTCAATCTTGATTGACAATTTCTTTTCTATGTTTTCATTATTAAAAATTTTTGGAAGATTAAATATACTACCATATGTCTCAAGGAAAATATGTACTTCTTTATTAAGAAACATTAGCAACCATTAATAAGTCTGTAGCCTTTCAGAAAATATCCCTTATTCCTACTGAGTTTTGGGGAGGCAAAAGACTATCCAAAGAGTATCAGAAAGACTTATCCTCCTAAAAGTACCTCTTCCACTCAATCCAAAAATTTAAAATTCCTTTACCTAGCCATCCCGTATCTTTTAAAATGAAAATATGGCCTGAAAGGTCAACTGTCAATCATTTACCTCATAATGATGTAGCCTTCCTTTGCCTGGAAGTCACCTTACAAGTGACTGATAGTTCTAATTGGGAGAAAGAAACCGAGAGGTATTATCAGGAAGGTAATTTCACTTTGGGCAGGCCTAGATTATATTGGATTGCCAGGAGGTAGACAAGACATGAAGAAATGGAGAAGGAAAAATTTTAATACAAAATTTGTCTGCTGCAGCCATTTGCCCAGGTCTTCCTGGCGATACCGTCTTTGCCATGACCTGTGGGCTTCCCTGGTGTCTCAGATGGTAAAGAACCCACTTGCAATGCAGGTGACCTGGCTTCAATCCCTGGGTTGGGAAGATCCCTTGGAGGAGGGCATGGCAAACCACTCCAGTATTCTTGCCTGGAGAATCCCCATGGACAGAGGAACCTCGCGGGCTACAGTCCATGGGGTCACGAAGAATCGGACACAACTGAGTGACTAAGCACAGCACCGCACCATGACCTTTAGCAGGGGTCTATCTTAGAAACTGAGAGAAATGGAAGCTCTATGAAATGATAATTCCTTACCAACTAAATAAAGCAGTACTCCTGCAGACACAGACAGACAGAGAGAGAAAGACTGGAAAATAACAGATAATGTGAATTTGGATAATTCATTTAACCTCTCTCAGCTTCCTTATTTTTTAAAGTACGTAATTTTTTTTAACAAGTTCATCATTAAATAAGTCTGAATTCATTTTTCCCACATGGTATTGTACATGGTTATCTGTTGAAACTGCTTTCCTTTTTTTAAAACAGAGACTAGTTTTAAAAAGTCATAGATACTGTGAGTTCTGTATAAACTGGTGGATAGTAAGTTAGTTTCTTTGTTTTGACTTACAAGCTTCAACTTCACCACAGAATAAAGAATGTAAGCCAAAAAAAGCATAATCAAGTCACACATATAGAACAGTATTGTTTTTATAATTTGAAGCTTTCTGAATGGACAGGTTCAGTCCTGATGTAACTATAAAAAGATTACTTAACGAATAGACTGAAAATACTGTAAAATGTTATTAACTTTAATCATTAGTAGTATAAACAGCCCTATGTTATTAATTGCTATTCAAACTTAAAAACATATTTTTGAATCCCCAAGAAGGTGGCAGGGATACACAATCATGTCACCTTGTACTAAGGAGAGTGTCCATATATATTTCAATAGAAACCTTGGTTTTAGGAAAGAATCACAAATATTTAAAGCAATGGCTTTAATTGTCATTTAAGTGTATCACAGGGGAAAGTGTACTTTAATTAAATATACATAAATGTGATCCTGGCAAGGTTTAAAGTTATTCTTAATTTTGATAACTCTAAAAACTAGTTTGTACATGACAAGACAAGAAAAAGAGCAATTTCTTTGAAGCAAGAAAACAAAAAGGTTCAGTGTTTTGTATCTAACAGTATGCGTTTTATGACAATAGCATGTACATGCTGAGCACCCTAGATCTCTCTTTATATCCTAAAGAAAATGGGTATTTACATTATTCATGAGCTGTACCAAATTTAAAGAAAGGTCAGTTGTATACTCACCTCTTAGTCAGGATAAACTGTCCTGGGGTGTACAGCTTTGGCACTATCATTAAAATTGTTTGCAAAAGGAACAGAGAACTAAACAAAATAAAACATCTTTCCTTGAGAGTGGGGACTCTTTTATTTGCTGTTAAAATCAACAAATACTATTGATAAAGTAAAAGCTGGAACAGCTTTTACAAACATTATTTAAGTAAGTTGACCAATACACATTACAGCTTTAAAAATAAAAGCTATATATGTTACAAGCCCCGACTAGGCAGTGTCAAAATGACATTTATTTCTTTGCTTGCTTTGTGATCATAGCCCTTGGAGGTATTTCAGGTCTCGGGGCACTTGACTTCTTTTTCTCTGCAGGCTGTAAAATCTGAAGAGAACACATCAGTGTCTCACCCACACTCCTCATGGCACCTGCTTTGTCAAGCTCTCCACAGTAACTGGATGCAGAAAACAGAGTGAACAACTGTCTCTTTGCAAAAAACGTCTATCCACCGTCAACCACCCGACGGGCTCTACATACAAGACCCAAATCACGCTTATGGAGAAATTTGCAACCACTTCTGCACCAAGTGCAAAGCACGACCCTCTGTCATTTTCAAACACCAGCCAAAAACATCCTTATCAGGTTCAGACCACAAAAGGTCACAGAGACAATCTTGATCTAAGTCATCGATTGGCTGCATAATTCACCAAATCCACTCCACAGAGGGGAGATCTGGTGATAAACCTCCATGACAGCAGAATATTTTCTCATCCAGGATGACTGCTATCCATAAACAGTTAAAGTAGTCTGCGAAAGTTTTCCATACTTTAATGTTATATCTTCTGTTAATTCATCATAAAATCCCTAAATTCTACTGATATTGTCACATTCGTGGTTTCCTCTGAGAAGAAGACAATCTAAAGATACTTGATTTTGTAAGCCAGTAAGAGGCAGAGAGTGTCCAATGAGTGCTTTCCCTTGTTCACATAGTCCCCAAGAAACAAGTCATTACTTTTGGAGGGAAACCACTGTACTCAGAAAGTCACAGCAAATCATATAGGATTGCCCATGGATATCACCTTATATTTTGAATGGTGCTTTCAGTCCTAGTAAGACAGTAGGCTGACCGAGAAAGCTCTGTCAGGACTTTAACAATCACAGCGCTCTGATTTCATGCCCCTGCAGCTGGACATCGGGCCAGGCTTGGACCCTCTCTTGCACCAACCATTGGATGAGGCTGTCAGTGTTGTTCATCCAGACCCTCCACCGCCTTCCGACGGCCGCCCTCCCGCAGCAGCGCTGCCGGGCTCCTCCGGGATCCTCGCTCTCCTTCCCATCCCAGCAGCTCAGAGACGGTGCTGCGGCAGTTGCAGAAACCGCAGCCACCCCCGCCCCCCATTACCCCCAGTGACTCTGCTTGTTGCCTCCTCCTCCCTCCCCTACTGGAATCGTGAGAGCTAAAGCAGGTACATTTTTAAACCGGATAATCTCAAAAAGTTTCTACAGCTACACAACTGTTTAAGCTCTAGAAAGTGAGGAGATTTGCCACAACTAAACAATTCAAGAAAATAAAAACCTTTATGTTACCCAAGGAACTTTTAATAAAGAGGAAATCTCTTACAAGACAAAATCAAACATTCAGCCTGTCGTGTTTAGTTAGGACAAAGCCCCCGCATCTTAGATTGTCTCATTAATCTCACCAGATGATTGTGCCAGTATGTTTTGAGTTAGTATGCTTTTTAAAGATAGGCATTTATTAAAGAATGGAGTTGGGCCAGAAAAGAAATGCTCAATAGAGCTGAAGTCCCTGAGTGGAAAGAGACCTTCCAAACTGTTTCACTTGAAGAAGAAGAGGGAGAGGGGAGGGACAGATCACCGCTACACTTGACGTTAGCTAAAAGCTCCACCTAGCACTTCATATTCAAGTCTTTCTCTTAGTGTTTTCCCTCTTAGTTTTGATACAAAACATTAAATAACCAGTGAGGTGCAATGTTCTAATAAAATTAAGATTTCCTGTGACATGATTATTATTCGGGTAGCTAACTAGACTGGAATAAATCAAGTGCAAGACATGGAGACACTGTGGCATGTTTATCTTCCTACAAATCCCCTTATTCATTTCCTCACACATTTAGCTTGAGGAGAAGGTATGGATTAGGTACAATTTATTAATGAGATATCTTTAAACTGAAAAATAGTCAAACTCGAATTCTGCTTCAAAGCTAAGAATCTCAAGGCTATGGTACACAGCTGCATGTGTGGGGTGGATACACAGAGGCCTGAGTCAGTCTAGAACTTGGAACCTGAAAATTTTAAAGGAAGAAAAGAAAAGCACAGGAAAGAAAGAAAGGTGACACTGGTGGAAAACTTGAGTCTGGGACACCTTCAAAGTCTTTGAACTCTGATAGCTTTCTATGAAGCAAATCTTTCCATACTTGTTAAAAACACAAGCCATTTCCCTGGGGGTCAGAGAAGGACTCCTGTTGCTTACTTTTTACTTCCAGTCTACTTAGAAATACCCTGACACTGATCCTTCTGGTAGGAGTTTAGTTCTGTCTGTTCTGAGGACATTCATGAGGTATTAAAACAAGTAAAAATGAAAAACAAAGATAAAAAAGGTTAGTCAAACATCACAAACCAGTTTCAAAGTAAGGCCAATTTTTTTAACTGACAAGAATTTCAGTCAACATTTTCTTTCTTCACTTGTGTCGTCCTTCAGAACAAGAAGCTAGAATTCAAACACAACTGGCCTGCCTAAACATGGATTGCATGCGTGCCTGCTAAGTCACTTCAGTCGTGTCTGACTTGGTGCAACCCTATGGACCGTAGCCAGCCAGGCTCCTCTGTCCATGAGATTCCTCAGGGAAGAATACTGGATTGGGTTGCCATGCGCTCCTCCAGGGAATCTCAGACCCAGGGATTGAACCTGCATCTTTATGTCTCCTGCCTGGGCAGGCAAGTTCTTTACCACTAGCACCATCTGAGGGTGAGATAATTTATATGAGTTATTTCCTTAAAAAGGTGTCCACTGTGCAAGAAACCAAGCCTAGAGTTGTTAATTACACTCTGCTGATAAGAAGATTCATTGACTGTGTTAACAAACTACATGATCCCACTTTTCTTTATTCCCTTCCCCGTTCCCCATTTTCTGCCATCATTTAATTTGGAATAGACTATTAGTTTAGTTTGACTGTTATACGTCAAACTAAACTAATAGTCGGGACTTCCCTATAGCTCAGATGGTAAAGAATCTGCCTGCAATACAGGAGACCCCTGGGTCAGGAAAATCACCTGGGAAAGGAAATTGCAAACCACTCCAGTATTCTCAGAGAATTCCATGGATAGAGGAGTCTGGTGGGCTACAGTCCATGAGGTCGCAAAGAGTCAGACATGACTAAGTGACACACACACAAACTAACAGACACGTCAAATGGAAAAGAGGTTTCCAAATAACTGAACTAATCTGGACCATGATTCTATGGTATTTTTATGTGCCATGTTATTCTCTTATTTGAATGCTGATACAAGATTTCTGTTGTTGTTCTATTGATTTGTTGCATGTTGACTGCCATACATGTAGTGGTCAGATATACTTTTAAAAGTTCAAACTAATCAAAAATAGAATTATCATTGTAAAACTAGTAATTGATCTGCTACTTATACCTTGAAACTATCTGACCTACAAAAACTATTAATTACACAAAGGAAAAGGGAACTAAACTTACATCATCCATTTCTGTCTTCACTTTAAATTCCATCTCTTTCATATTTTTTGTACTCAGAGTCTTTGCTCTAGAATGAAAGCATATATAAAATATATAATTTCCAAGTTACTACATTAACCACGACAAAGTAAAAAGGATGAGTCACTTTATTATAACAATTAGAAAGTATCCAGAGTGGTTTCCATGCTACATCCCAACTGTTCATAAGACACTGTAAATGTGCATCTCTCTGGGATCCTCAGAAATAAGTAACAGCTGCATCTGCTGCTGCTAAGTCTTTTCAGTCGTGTCTGATTCTGTGCGACCCCATAGACAGCAGCCCACCAGGCTCCCCCATCCCTGGGATTCTCCAGGCAAGAGTACTGGAGTGGGGTGCCATTGCCTTCTCCAATGCATGAAAGTGAAAAGTGAAAGTGAAGTTGCTCAGTCGTGTCCAACTCCTAGTGACCCCGTGGACTGCAGCCTACCAGGCTCCTCCATCCATGGGATTCTCCAGGCAAGAGTACTGGAGTGCGGTGCCATTGCCTTCTCTGGAAAGTAACAGCACAGACATCTAAACTGAGATTTTTAAAACATAATTTATCTCACCTGGACTCCCAGTGATCATATTTTTAAGGCATAGGAGGTGAATTGACAAAAGAGTGAGCAATAAGGGAAAAGGCTAGAAAGTATATGGTATTTCAGAAATCTTGCGTAAAATACAGGAAGTAAGGAGGGAATAAAATGGAAAATTATGAAAGAGGTGGGAATACCAGACCACCTGACCTGCCTCTTGAGAAATCTATATGCAGGTCAGGAAGCAACAGTTAGAACTGGACATGGAACAACAGACTGGTTCCAAATAGGAAAAGGAGTCTGTCAAGGCTGTATATTGTCACCCTGCTTATTTAACTTCTATGCAGAGTACATCCTGAGAAACGCTGGACTGGAAGGAACCCAAGCTGGAATCAAGATTGCCGGGAGAAATATCAATAACCTCAGATATGCAGATGACACCACCCCTATGGCAAAAAGTGAAGAGGAACTCAAAAGCCTCTTGATGAAAGTGAAAGAGGAGAGTGAAAAAGTTGGCTTAAAGCTCAACATTAAGAAAACGAAGATCATGGCATCTAGTCCTATCACTTCATGGGAAATAGATGGGGAAACAGTGGAAACAGTGTCAGACTTTATTTTTTGGGCTCCAAAATCACTGCAGATGGTGATTGCAGCCATGAAATTAAAAGACGCTTACTTCTTGGAAGAAAAGTTATGACCAACCTAGATAGCATATTCAAAAGCAGAGACATTACTTTGCCAACAAAGGTCCGTCTAGTCCAGGCTATGGTTTTTCCAGTGGTCATGTATGGATGTGAGAGTTGGACTGTGAAGAAAGCTGAGTACCGAAGAACTGATGCTTTTGAACTGTGGTGTTGGTGAAGACTCTTGAGAGTCCTTTGGACTGCAAGGAGATCCAACCAGTCGATCCTAAAGGAAATCAGTCCTGAATATTCACTGGAAGGACTGATGCTGAAGCTGAAACTCCAATACTTTGGCCACCTGATAGGAAGAACTGACTCATTGGAAAAGATCCTGATGCTGGGAGGGATTGGGGGCAGTAGGAGAAGGGGACGACAGAGGATGAGATGGCTGGATGGCGTCACCGACTCCATGCACATGAGTTTGGGTAAACTCTGGGAGTTGGTGATGGACAAGGAAGCCTGGAGTGCTGTGATTCATGGGGTCGCACAGAGTCGGATACGACTGAGCGACTGAACTGAACTGAAGTGAACTGAAACAGGGAATCAGTAACAAGATAGGATCA